>OVBJ01000143.1:0-94249 GCA_900406535.1 Noccaea bulbosa | reverse complement strand
AGAGCAAGTTTTGCAATATTGCTGGCATAACATATCCTCACACTCTCTTCTGGATCATCAGGAAGCATGGAGAGCATCGGAAATATATACTCTGGGAAAATCTTTGCATCACTGGGAGGAAAATCTCGGACAAGTGGCAGAATGTCACACAAAGTTTCCATGGCAGCGCACCGTACAATTGCTGTTGTATCAGAAAGCAGGGATACAACATATGGAAGTACCCGTTGTAAGCGATCTTCATCATCAATATACAAAGAGCAAGACCTCAACAGAAGTATAGCTTCCCTCCTAAGATGAGGCAGCTTGATATTGCGGATACAAGAACAGAGCATAGATGCAATCAGAACCATTCCCTCACATCTTATGTTAACCTCTACCGGTAGAAAAGGTGTGCCATAAGTGTCGGAACGGCTATCATAGAGAGACATCAGTGTACCCAAATCGTCCATTGTTATCTTTTTCAAGAAAGGATGGCGATTTTTCTTGAGTGCATCAGAAATAGAGTAAAGGATCTCGTCCCTGGAGTTTACAGGATCCCTTATCAAGTCCTTTGATGTGTTCAGTTTGTGATTTGCAAAAGTTTCCTGTACCTTGCTTGCATTCACTGAATTTGAAGTTACATGAGGATCAATGCCGATCATATCACCTGGCTTATTTTCCATCATCTTCTTTAGTATTTCTTGAAAGATACCCTGGCAAGTTGCTACCTAAACAAAATGAAGCAAAAAGATATGAAGCATGTTGATGAAGAAGGTAGAAAGATTTTACAGAAAATTGTGATGGTTACCCTCATATCTGAAGGAAGTGGATTCCAACAACAGTATAAAGTGTGCAGAAATGGTGAGAAGTAGTTTGGGAAAACAATTCCCACATAATTTTGGAGGTAGTCTTCAGCAGATAGGCGTGCTTCGGGTTCTAACTGAATCATGTGAAGAATCATCTTGCGAATTCCCGGATCAGGAATCTGAATCCAATAAAAAAGAGAGACACTAACAAAGATGAGTAGTAATAGAGGTGGAACTATCAGCCAAAAACTCCAACTCAGGACCAAAGATTTGAACCAATAAAGAGAAAATGAAAAAGGAAGTTGCAATAGGAAATACCTTTTCAAGGTGTTGGCTAGGATCATGTTGCCCTCTACGATAAGCGAGAAGCTGAGCCAGTTCAAATAGGGGCTGACCCTCAAGAAAAAGCTCTGCTATCACACACCTGAAACATTAATATGAAACTATCACAATATGTTATCAACTCAAATCTACATTTGCTAATGTTTTAAAAATGTTTTTCCATCTTAAAAATGCTCTTGATATTGCTATACAAATAAAAGGATAGAACAGATCGAGCGACATAAAAAACAGATGGTATATAAGCTCACCCCACAGCAAATATATCCATGGATGGCTTTAATGGAGCATCTTGTGCTACTTTTGTCTCACCTCCATGCTCATAGAATCTCTGTAATTAAGCAACAATCTGTTTAAACACGAATAACAGAACACAGAAGCATGACCAACAAGAAATATTGATTGCAACCACTTCTTAGTACGGATATGCAATAGAACAATTTGACAGATCTACACCGATCAAATAAACGGACTAAGTTTTGATAATGGTACTGTAGTACCTCCGGAGCCAAATAACAAAGTCTTTGTCCCCTTGTGTCATAAAAGAAGGAGAAGTCTGAAGGATCATCATAAGGAATGTAGGTGGGTTTAAAGGATGCAAAATCAGCGAGGTAAAGCCAGTTCCAGGAAGTGACCAATACGTTCTCGCACTTGATATCACCTAGAAAAAGTCCAAATTCACACGCATCAAGTTAGTGCACCATCATGGTGATCATACGCTCCAAGACTATTAAACCTTACCATGACATATATCCTTCTCATGGCACTGCTTCACAGCAAGAAGCAACTGCAGCACAAACACTATGCCTCAGAAAAAGAAAAAGAAAGAAACTTCATCCCTCAAAATTAGAGTGGTGCAAGACCGAGAAGAAGACCTGAAACGCCAACCATTTCTTCTCCACAAGACTGAGGAAAGGCCGAGTACTCAATCGATCATGAAGATTACTGAAAAAGTATTGCCTCACTAGATAAGCCGCTTTATCAGTCTCTTGCCAAAACTGCAAACAATTCAAATAAGCAACAATCCATTCAACATGAACAGTACCTCGAAACTCCAAAAACCATTCTTTAACAAAACAAAAAGAAGAAGCCTTTTTGGATCAACTAAACCAAATTGCTCAAGCTTATCGACAGAAATCGAAGACTCGAACCTGGAAAGGCCAGACGTGGGGATGTTCTAGAGACAGAAACACATCCTTGATCTTGACGAGACGGCGCTCGTACTCTCTGAGATCGATTGAGTCGCCGCGCTTGAAATATACCTTAACGAGCACCAATCCTTCGTCGTGCTTGCAAAGGATCGATTTGAAGAACCTCCCTCGACCCAGAACCTCTTTCAGTACCAGATTGTACGAGGACGGAAGGTCGTGGAGGTAGTACTCCGTCGCCGAGACTTGTGTCGTCCGAGCGATTTTGTTCCCCATTGAAAGACTGAAAACCAGATTGTTTCTCCCTCGATTGGGTAAATACAATTCAGGTGGCTTCGAACATGAAATCTGTTAATTCCGGCGATAAAGAGTAATCGTCTCCGGCGACGGAGAATGTCAGAGGAAGAAGAAGAGTAATTTTTGTGTTTGGACGGACTTGCCTCAGGAATACTAAATTTGGATTACCCCAATTCGACACGTTTCCTCTTTTTCTTCTTAATTACTTTAGCTTAACTTTATTACGAAGCAAAAATATACTTTTAACATGCCAGATTAAACTTTTTTCATTTTTTCTTCTAAGAGATTAGAACTTTAATAGAAGTTTTTCATGAACTATAGAACTATTTTAAGTAGATTCAACTAGCATAGAGTTAAATCTTCCAAACGTTTCAATAGATCTTTTTCCGACCATTCTTGAATGAAAATTCTCAAATTTTCTGAAACTTTTTATCAAACAAGATACAAGTAAAATAAGATCTCTGAAGCACTGACACTAGAAATTATAAATCATATGATCTTCTGTTTTTGATGATCAAGAGAATCACATTTTATTAGAGACATAACATACAAAACGTAAAAGCTTACGAGTTTCGTCATTTTGTTTATATACCATCTTGGCGATTCACAGGCTATCAAAACCATTGCGTTCTGCTTGATATGAGATTTGTAAGTTAGTAATCTTTATCTTTCACATACTCAACAGAGATAAATAGGAGATTGAGATAACATTTTACTCGAGCAAAACAAAAAAAAAATCAAGAGTGTACTGTTTAGTACAAAAAGAGTCCTGAAGGAACCAACATTACTATAGGGAAGGAAGAAGAAATAATCTTAAAACTTGAAACCAGCCTTTTACGGTCACAGTCAATCTATTATTCTCAACTAATTCAAAATGCAAACTGAGACAATATCTAACAAATCGTCTAAATTAACAAGAGGTTAGACGGATCATCGCCAATACAAAACAAATGACATGTTCTTGAAAGCAACAAGAGTCACTCAAACCGAAACGGCTAAACAACGCAAGAAGTCATACGACCTTGGGACCTTAAGCACAACATCGAACCACTCAATCTTCCCCCAAACCACACCTCCGGGCCATTTTTTCAACGCAACCACGGCACACCAAATGTTCTTGGTCTGACTACGACCACGCCGCTCAAACTTATCCCAAACAATCGCGAGTTTCCCACCATAGTTAACTAACTCAACCACACAGTTTGGATAACCAGTACTACAAAAACTACGGTACTTACGCAATACTTCCAAACCTTTCACATCTCTCCACGCCTTACTCTCTAAATCATACCACAAGTATCTAGAGGAATCGTAACAATACATCACATTCTCTACCACGCACCAAGAATTCGACCATCGCGCACTCAACTGCCAATCTGCAGCGCTCCATTTACTCTCCTTCACGTCGTAGATCCAATCCTTAAGCTCGTGAGAATCAGTCTTCACGTAAATATTCCCTTCAACCACACCGATTTTACGAACCGTGTATCCCAATCTTACGTTACGTTCAGGATTCGCCGGTAGGGTTTTCCAACTCTGAGTCTTCATGTCGAACATCTCGAACCAGCTCTGGTCCTGGTCCTCGAACCAACCTCTACATCCTCCCATTACATATATCTTGTCATCGAGGAAACACGACGACGCATATTCCCTCTCCATCTTCATGTCGGGAAGATTACGCCACGTAGCATTCCGACAGTCGTATACACGAACAGCTGAAGACGGTTCAAAGTTATCTTCCGTTGGTCCCCCGAACAAGAAGATCTCCGAACCGATGGCTACGGCTGATTTAGAATACGGTGGACGAGGAGAATCATTTGTAAAAGGAACAAAAATGTTTCCAATTGGTTTCTCTATAGTTATACCATCGGTTAGGTTTGGTTTAGGTCTCATCCAGAGACTAAACCATCGTCGAGTTGGCGGCGTGAAGTGTACGGTGGAAAACTGTAGACAAGTGTAGAGGCAGATCTCGGCGGTTCCGGTTTGAGATCGCGCAGCGTAGAGCTCCGGAGAAGAGATGATAGAGCGAAATGTTTTGGAGACGAGGGAGAGTTTAGGGTAATATGAGATAGAGATACGTGCGATGCAATTCACCGCGATTTCGACTGGAAGTGACGAAAACGTATGACATGGTTGAACAAGAAACGGCGGAAGCGGAGCAAGATTCTTCTTTTTGTGTGGCGGTTCAACTTCTTCTTCTCGGATTATCATCGTCGCCGGCGGAAGAAAGTGTGTTGGATGAAAGTAAAGATCATGAAAATGGGTTTAGCATGGATATATGAAAATGATTTGGTCAACTGAGTTAGCAAACTAATTATCCCTGATTTCAAGCAATATATTAACACGTCTCCCTTTTTGACCAAACAATAAATAAATAAAAACTACCACGTTTCCCCATTTTAAAAATGGAATATTTTATTTTTCTATATTTTGTTTCTGAAAATTTTAGTACCAACATAAATCATAAAGAGTCAGTCAAAATTAACATAGATGCTCTACCAAAAAAAAATAAAATAAAAAATGTTACGGTCTAGGCCAAGCAGTGTTGTCCTCAACCTCTTCTTGGAATTCAAGATATCAAGAATGAAAAAAAAAGCATCCATCGCATAAATGGAGGAAAAATTAAGTCTAAATGGACCCGAACTTTCAGATTAAGTGTGAATTGCAGATTATTTTGGTAAATGGAAAAGTTGCATTGAGTGGAGATTGGACCGTTAAGTAAAAACAAAAAAAAAAACAGAGCACTGTTGTCCGTACTCTTTGCGCTGGAACCCATTTGTAGTATATATGAGTATACGCTATTCATAAGTATATTTTATTTATTAATTATTACGTCCCCCAGAAAAGAAAAAAAAAGAGTTTCTTCTCGGAAGCAGTAAATCTGCAATCGGTCAAATAGAGAGAGAGAGCAAACATGCTCGCTTAATTAACGGAATCGAGACGTTTCTATAAACCCAATTTTATATTTTCAGCTGGAATCCGAACTTTGATAGAGAAAGACAGACAACACACAGAATTTAGAAAGACACATATCATCTCTCTTTCACTCTCTCTCAAACTCTGTGCTCCCTACTTCACTGTTCTAGTGAGAAGAAGAAACTTCACTCAAGTAGAAAACTTAAAAGAGATTTTAGTCTTAGAAAGAAATGGGTAAAAGTCTGAAGCTAATGTTCTGGATTTGTGTCTCCATTCTTGCCTTTCTGGGTATGTCTTTCACTCAAATCCCTCTCCTTTGGTCTGCATTTTGCTCTAATTTTCTCTTCTGGGTTTTGTTACTTCGTCTTCTCGATGTCAAAGCTGTGTGCTTTTCTTTGGGTTAGGTTGATTGATCTTTGCTACACTCTAGTTCTTGTCTGAAAATCTCGATTCCGTTAGCTTTGAACCATGTTAGATTCATAAGAAAGCTCAGTCTTTTTTTTGTTTTCTTTCTTTTTGCAGATTTTGGTACAGCAAGCAATGTAGGGATATGTTACGGAAGAAACGCAGACAATCTTCCAAGCCCAAACAAAGTATCAGAGCTAATCCAACATCTCAACATCAAATTCGTCCGAATCTACGACGCCAACATCGACGTCCTCAAAGCTTTCTCAAACACAGGGATCGAGCTCATGATCGGTGTCCCCAACGCCGACCTACTCGCATTCGCTCAGTTCCAATCAAACGTAGACACTTGGCTCAAGAACAACATCCTCCCTTATTACCCAGCCACCAAAATCACTTCGATCTCAGTCGGTCTCGAAGTAACCGAAGCACCAGACAACGCCACCGGTCTAGTCTTACCCGCGATGCAAAACATTCACACGGCTCTCAAGAAATCAGGTTTGGACAAAAAGATCAAGATCTCGAGCTCTCATTCACTAGCCATCTTGTCACGCTCGTTTCCACCTTCATCGGCTTCATTCAGCAGAAAGCACTCAGCTTTCTTGAAACCAATGCTTGAGTTCTTGGTTGAGAACGAGTCTCCCTTCATGATCGACTTGTATCCGTATTACGCCTACAGAGACTCCGCTGAGAAGGTTCCGTTGGAGTACGCTCTGTTCCAGTCGTCTTCGCAGGTTGTTGATCCCGCCACGGGTTTGCTCTACTCCAACATGTTTGATGCTCAGCTTGACGCTATCTATTTCGCCTTGACGGCTATGAATTTCAAGACCGTTAAGGTTATGGTTACTGAGTCCGGGTGGCCTAGCAGAGGATCGCCTAAAGAGACTGCTGCAACTCCTGATAACGCTCTCGCTTACAATACCAACCTCATCCGCCATGTCATTGGTGATCCAGGTGACAATTTTTATGAACCAAAGTTATGATCTTTAGATACACATGGTAACATTTTGTAAACTGATTTGTGTTCTTTGCTGTTAGGTACTCCTGCTAAGCCTGGGGAAGAGATAGATGTCTACTTGTTCTCGTTGTTCAATGAGAACCGGAAGCCCGGGATTGAATCAGAGAGGAACTGGGGGATGTTTTACGCCAATGGAACAAATGTTTACGCGTTAGACTTCACCGGGGAAAGCACCGCTCCTGTTTCTCCATCAAATTCAACTACTGGTGCTAGTCCAAGTCCAAGTTCAAGTCCCGGTAACAACAGTAGTAACTCGACTGTAATCATTGGAGGAGGAGGAGGAGGAATCAGGAAATGGTGTGTTGCTTCAACGCAAGCTTCGGTGACGGATCTGCAGAGCGCGTTGGACTGGGCTTGTGGTCCTGGGAATGTTGATTGTTCTGCTGTGCAGCCAAACCAACCTTGTTTTGAGCCAGACACTACTCTCTCTCACGCATCGTACGCGTTCAACACTTACTACCAGCAGAGTGGAGCGAGCAGCGTGGCTTGCAGCTTTGGTGGAGTAAGCGTTGAAGTCGACAAGGACCCTAGTAAGTATCCAAAACACTTCTATAGAGTAAATGTGAAGCCATTGTAGTCTCACTTGCACACATGTATTTGAAGTTGACAATGTACATGCATTTTGCAGGCTATGGTAACTGTTTGTACATGATTGCTCCAGCTTCTCAAGGGTGAGTCTCTCTCTCTCTCTCTCTCTCAATGGTCTTAACTCTTAACAATGTTGCGAGCATGTGAATAAGAAGTTGTTGTTTTTGCGCAGAATGAACAAAACAATGGCGGGTAACATCACGGGGAACATAACCGCCATTGACTCGCCCTTGGCTTCGCCTTCTTCCAGCAATGAAGCATTAAGAAGAACAGTGTTTTCTGTTGCAGTCTCTGTTTTGTTACCGTGCTTTGTAGTTAGTGTGAGTCTTTGGTGACAGTGTACATATAGTTGCACTGTTGCTTCCTTTTTTGTCTGTGAAGTCTTGAGTAGTGAACTAAACCGGAATTTAACCCAACTATTGTACTGGTAATTTCTTCCACCGATGATGTATTGTGCGGTTCAATTAGAATCACAAACTAAGAGAACCAGAACCAGGTCAAACAAGTGATAGAGAGGCCACCTCAAAACCTCAAACTTTGTAACAAACTGGAATTATTTTCATTACTCGAATGGAAAACAAGCAATACATTAAGAAATACAGTACAAGAGAAAAATCATAAAGCCATCATCATAAGATGCAAAAGGGTTTCAAAACCAACACAAATATGATTGTTTTTTTTTTCTTCTTCTTTTAAGAGTATCAATTGAACTTTGTTTGATGCACAACAACAATCAAAATCACAATACGGTACAGAAGACTGTTTCAGTAGTGAAGAAGCACCTGAAACTGACATTGGTTTTTAAAGCAAGCTCTTTGTGTGAACTTAGAGATCAGACTCCATAAGGTAATCACCAAGCCTCTCCACCACCAAGTTGCATTGTCCTCCAGTCATCGGTTCATCGTAGATACCAAAGACTAGAGCTTGATTGGTCTTCTTGATAGTGACTCCACCAGGTCCCTGCAAAGATGGGAGAAGTAACCTGGAACTTAACTTGCTGATCATTAAAAAATGAAAACTTTGTTCATGAAAGAGTCCCATCATGTTACCTTTTTCCCTCTGATGACAGCTCCTGCCTCACCTTGGACAACCATGTACTTTGCGCCGCCAAGGAATAGCCCGGTTGGGGCAAGATATCCGGGTTCGCTAAAGTCCTTGTTGATTCCTACTATCTCTTCAGGCTTCAACTATAACATAATCAAGAACAAAAACAGGCAATGAGCTTCAGCCGATTGAGAGCAATGATGATACTACCAATACACCAGATTCTTTACATGGTTATACAAACAGGATTACAAATCCTTGTAGTGAGAGGAACCAAATGATGGCAGAGAAGATACTCAAGGAATGGAAACAATTGTTATGCAGTGATGAGTGACCTCAAGATCTCATTTTCTCAATTGTGGATGGTGAAAGCTTGTTATCTGATGATTTGAAAAGAGATAGATTGTGTATCCCACAAGAGCCCACAAAACACTTTAATAAACGTGATTTGACTACAGGAACCGTGAAAATCTCAGAGCCAGACGAAAACTTGGATCGACTAATTCGGAGAAGCAATTGATTAACGAGCTAACAAATCGAAGCAGATCCAAGTTTCCTCAGATCCGATCATAAGATAAAAACCTAAAATAGACGATCGAAACAGATTACTTCAGTTCAGACGAAGGATCGGAAAATCGCGAAAAGAGGAGGAGAAGAAGAAAAACCTGAGGGAAATTAGAGCTCTGGGCCCAGACACTGCCGTCTTGGCCGAGGATGGCGGCGGATGTGAGGTGGTTGCCTTCAACATCGCACATGAGATGGTCATCGATGTACGATTGCCACGACATCTTATCTTCCTTCTTCTCCGGTGAGACTGATTGATTCCTCTCTGCGAGCTTACTTCGTCGACTCGGAATGAAACTTTGAGCTTTAAATTAATAACGCGATTTAGGCATCCAATAGAAAATCTTCGGAAAAAAAATACAAAATTTATATTTTGCTGAATTTAATAATACAGCTACAACAAATATTTAAAATAACCTCGAAAATCTTTCTAATCCAAACCAATATAATTTTTTGTATTATATTCCCCTATAACAAAATTTGAATTAGAACTATGTTTTTATAAATTATGTGTGAACATAAATGATTTGACAGAATGATTTTGAAGTGATTATGAAAAAAAAATGTATATAAATCCAATATCATTCATCAGCTTTCACATTATTTATAAAGTTTTTTTTCCTAACAAAGGGAAATACAACACATCTACACCAATATCTTCCGTGTACATGTTAATATATTTCATAAAATTGTAAAATCAGTTTCTTTTTCTTTTGTTAAAGTGATAAATAAAATCAGTTTGATCGAATGTCTAGTTAAAAGTGATATTTTAACAGTTTTGGATATTTTTTTCTGAAAAGAAAAAAGTATGACCAAATTTAGTTTACATAAATAATTAATATTACAGTTTTTTTATTCCCAAAAATCATAGAGAGGGATCAAACTAAAGTTTGGCCATCATTGTTTACGGGGTGGATATGCTCTTGCATTGTATGCCATACACAAAATATTCCATTATTTATGTCCACACTTTACAATAAATGTTCTCCTTAATTAAGACCACATTTTTATTTAATCAAAAATAGAGAAATTATCACTTTAATTGATATTCGCAAGAGATCTTTGTGCATCCTATATTCCTATAATACAAAATGCAGAAAGAAATATTGGAAAACAATTTCGTTACATTGTAGAAACTAGAAAGAAAGAAAATCATATTCGACACCTGGATTAGCTGTTAAAACATTATAAAGACAGATGGGATGGGAATGATTTTTCGACAATCACTTTTTATTATTTATGCTTTATTAAAGTTAATGAATGAATTATATATGCATCTAACTGTTACAAACTTTTCTTCTTTAGATTTTTAAAAGTTATTTTACAATAGGAATTCTTGTTGAAATTTTTTTCTAAAGTTGAGTCGCAACTCGCAATGACATTTGGTAATTTAGTAATGAATTTCTTACGCTATTGCAAGAGCTTTTTTGGAAAAACAACAACAATAACAAAATTCACAAATTATGAAAATACAAATAATAATATAGAGATGTTCAGATCATGACACATAACAGGGCATATTCCGTGCAATGTTGATTATAAATGAATAAGATGAATTTATTTTATTTTTGTTCATATTTCATTCATCATGTTTTCATCTATTCCATAATTTGGGTCTGATTATATGATCACATATTCACATTTGATGAAGTTTAGTGGACACATGAAGCCACCAAGATACATAGCAAAAATAGTGGAAGATGAAGTTTTACATTTACCTTTTTAGTCATTATGGAATTTGTGACATTAAGTCCACATTCATTAAATAACTCTAGGTTTAATCAAGCATGTCTCACAAAGACACGAAAACCCTCACTAGTCACTCCTGAGTATATGTCTACTCCAAACTCTTTTGTTAGTAACTCACTGTATTCCTCCCTCATACCCGTCTTGAGGCATAAGAGTACATAGGAATAAAACCTGTGATTTGCAAAAAAAAAAAAAAAACAAATATACCTTTGATTTTCCTTAACAAATGTGCTGAGCACATTCCCAAATAAGTTCATATGTTCTTCTACAGCATGTCCCGGGTTCCAATGGCTACTCCATGAGCTTTCTCGATCTGCACTTAATGTTTAATCTTAATGTATCACAAAAATACATCTTACAATTGTATGTTATTGGTTGATTTAGCAAAGAATGTTAATAATAATTTTGAAATGAATGGTTTCAATGCATATTTTAACCCAAAAAAATGATTTCAATATCTTGAATGAAAAATGTTTATGCGTCTGCCATTGTGTAGAGTTATTCTCAACCCACATTTGACATATAATTTTCTGCTTAGAATTGTATGTTATATTCGCAACTAATCTAAAACTAGAGTGTTTATGGTTCATGTAAATTTTTGCAAACATAATGCTAACTCATTCATCTAAATTTGAGCAAAAAATAAAATAAACGTTTCTTTATGGTTTTGTTCTTCAATCATCCTTTATGGTTTTGTATGGCAAGTTCAATTATACACATACAAAATAATTATATATGGTCGTTGTAGAACTCGACTGTTAATATGTCAATGTAATAGACGAAAAAAATATTCAATTGTCAAAAAGCAAGAAGAATAACCAAGACAGGACATCATTTAACACGATTGACAACAAGTCAACAACCAAAGAAATGTATATGTTTGAACTTTGAAGCATCAGCCTCTTAGACGTCGGCGGCTTTCATAAATTTTGCTAAGGAGAAAAAATTCAGAAGCCCAATACAATTATAAGTTATGCATGAGAACCAAACAGAAAAAAAAAAACAAAAACCCGAATAAACAAAAAGAGAAACAATGGGCGAACAAAGAATGTAGATCTCGTGAAACGTTTCCAGTGACCAAAATGGAAGAATCTAGAGGCCCTGTTCGAGGAGGTAATCACCCAACCTCTCGACGACCATGTTGCATTGTCCTGGTGTCACTGGCTCTTCGTAGATCCCAAACACACATGACTGTCCTGTTTTCTTTATGGTTATCCCTCCTGCTCCCTATGATCATATATTCAAACCAAACCAACAAATATATAACGTTATTTGAACATGCATGCATATAAGCAACCAACACATGTCACAATGAAGCGTTATATTAATCCAATGGGTTACATATACCTTCTTGCCACGGATTACAGCGTTTGGCTCGCCTTGGATCACCATGTACTTGGCTCCTGCTATGAATAGCCCTGTGGGCGCTAAGTGACCCGGCTCATCGAAATCTTTCATTATATTTGTGAACTCTGGTCCCTTGAACTATCATCCAAGACATAACAAAGTGAGTACGTAAAATTATCATGAGAGAACGAACATTCATCATTTGTTTGAATTAGATTAAAGTAATCTTTGAACAATTATAATATGTACATAAGCCAATTTAACACCAATGTTTTTGCGAAAACTAATTGCATTTCAAAACAATACCAATATTGAATAATATCATCCATCATTCATTAGGTGTATATGGATCGAACAAAACAGATAGAATCTAACCAAAACATGATCCATGATCCACGATCTGAATCAAACAGAGGCGGATAAAAACACAGATCAAAACGAGATCTCTAGACACAATGACATAGAAATCAAATACCTGAGGGAAGTTGGCGCTCTGAGCCCAAACGCTACCATCATGGCCGACGATAGCTGCGGCGGCAAGGTGGTGTCCTTGACCATCACCAACATCGCACATCAAATGCTCATCAACGTAAGTTTGCCACGACATCTTCTCCTTCTCCTTCTTCTTTTTCTTCTTCTTCTTCTTTATCTATTTCTCTCCTTCGTTTTCTCTCTACGTTATGTGCAGCGTGGGGACTTTGTCGCTCAGATAAATAGGAGAAGGAAGAGCAAGATTACGCTACTAGTGATTGTTAACCGTTGGATCACATAGACGAATTCTCAGCCGGACGTACGTCTCATTTTTTTTCAAATTAGGGATCGTTTTCAATTAATGTTGCTCACTTCTCGCCTTTGTTATAGCTTAATCATCATTTCGCAAATTGCCACGTCTTCTTTCTTCCTTTTTTATGATTTCCCCTATTTATAACAATCACCAACGGAATTTTAAAAGACTAATTATTATTAAAAAATATTTTTTTTTGTCAACCAAGAAAAAATGTATCCTACATATTCAAACTTGTTCCGGACCAATTTCGCCTGATTTTATTCCTAATGTTAATAATTGATCGAAATTCATTTTAATTGGGATATGATATGATTGTCAGCAAACAAATTTTTGAAATATGAACCGCACTTTATTGACCCCTTTTAGTTTTTAGGGTTAAATTGTTGTTTGAAGACCAAGTTTCTTCAAGAGATCATTAAAAACGGCACTAAGCAAAAGCATTTGAATACAACACTGCAGTAAAACCCTCAAAAGATAGCCTACAAAGTCATCATATATTCAAAAACTGTACTGCTCTTAAAAAGATGAAGCTACAAGCTAGTTGTTAGTGGCATTGTTTTCGAAAAGATTTGAGATGATCCTGATTGATAACGAACGAAACCCGAAAGGAAGTATAACTTCAGTCGGTGAGACGATATGATCTCCCTCTGAATGCTGTGTTTGAGCTCTCCGGTGGGGCACGAGCGCTTGAATAAGCTCCTCCACCTCCTACTCCTCCTCCAGCTCCGGGTCCTCCTGCTCCTACACCGCCTGCTTGTCGAACAGCTGCTACTGGAGCTCCAATCCTCCATCTCGCTACCAGTTTATAACTATCGACAAAAGTCAAGGAGTCGCAACAAAACAATAACCAAAAAAAAGGAAGAGAGCAGAGAAATCGTTTGGAACTAATCAAGGATACACCCATTTAGGGGTTTTCAGGTAGTTTTTTCCGGTGGCGAGAGGGTGGAGGACTGTGAGGAAGTAGTATAGATGACCGGCTATGATGCCGAGAAGATCTGGCATGATCTTAGAACCGAAGATAACATCGAGTGCTAGCATTGCCCATGGGAGGTAAAAAGCCTGTGGTACTTCCAAGTTTTACCATTAACATCATATACTAACGAGTGGGTTGTTGTTGAATATGCTTTACAAAAGAAACACTTTCCATACCTTCAGAGTGACAAGGCCGTATAGGCTGATGTTGGCATTTGGAAACTCTCGGCTCCAGAGATATAGAAGCATGAACACAAGCGAAACTCCAAGGAACGGCGTCGAGAAAAATGGTATGGCTGATAAAACCTGAAATTTGAACAAAGTTAATGTTCTAACACACGGATCCACAAGTATATGCGTAACATCTCCCAAAAGCTTGTCTCACTTTTGGGAACTTTTAGTAATATCTACTTTGTGGCGTACCATAACCAACACTGGAGTTCTCAAAGAATCAGTAACCGATGATCGGTTAGGAAATAATAATGAGGAGAGCTTTACATACCGACAGAGTCAAGGATCCAAAGATCATCATCCACAAAAAGTCTGCTGTCCGCCTTTCAAATGGCCCTTTCTCGAGTTGAACTCCATATCTTGCTCTGTGCAATCATTTCAGAGAGGATGTTATAATCAAAGCAAAATTTCCTATCTGCAAATATTCATGGAAAAAATCTTACTCACATCATCAAAAGACGTATCCCGAAGTTGATAGAGAAACCACCGAGGAAAAACAAGTTTGTAATCAGCCTCCACACCTGCAAACACCAAATCCCAAGACGAACTAGGAAGTTAGGACGACACAGTTTTGTGGAAAGAAGAAGAAAATCATAAAAAAGGAAAACATCTTTACCTGGAACTGCTTAATTACAAGTTGAGGAATCAAAGCAATGTGAATAGGAGCAACCAAGCCCAGTTGCGAGAGTGTTGTAGCCAGGAGGCACAAAGTACCATAAGCCTTGGTTATTGGTGGAAGTGAGTTATAAAATCTGCAATCAACAATACCAAATAACGGTTGCTATAAGGAACAATATGGCGGACCGCAGACCGGACCGGATACTATGAACTCGAGGCATACATATTCCATCCATCTATAAACTTGTAATCAGGACGTGCCATCAATATCAGCTAAGCACACAGCTTTGTCACAAGAGAAAGACACAAGATTTTACTATTTCCCAAGAAACAGGCGCTATAAGAAACTATCCATCGCCTCTTACGCACTTGTGGCATACACATACTATCTATCTATACACTTGCAATCAAGCTCAGCTAAGCACATAAATTTTGTCACAAGAGCAGAGCGTAATGAATCGTTTCAGCTCAATAAGGTATTGTTTTCATTCCTGACACTAAAGGATCCTTTCACCAGTAAATTCTTGTCACCATTATAAGTATCCCCAAGCACAAGATCACATACAGCACTTAAAAAACGGAGTCTTTAGCTTCAAGAACACTATGAGATTCCATATTCAGTATCTACCAATTTACTTCTACTGATCCATTATACAGACGATGTCTCTTACATCTCATATAACCAAGACATCAAATGATGACTATGAAAAAACTGATAACTAGATACTGAAATCGCCTTCACCCAAGTCACAAACTCGCTCAGTGTTGCAAAATACGCTCGAATTAAGAAGAACAAGCTGAAGGAAATCAACTAACAATTTCGCGATCAAAGCCGAATCGAAGCTAAAAGCAAACGAAGGTCGACGAAGAGAGAAATGGAGGACTTACTCGCCGGGAGATGACATATCCGTCGGGTTCGAAGATCTGAGGTTTTGAGCACGATTCGAGAGATCCGTAAGATTCAGAGAGCAGAGAAGAAAGTTTATTGATTGAGAGAGCTTTCTAAATTCTAACCCAATTAAGAAAGAATGAATGTTGAGAACGTTCCAGGTTCTAATCACTTTGTTAATTAGGCAGCTGCGTGACCTATCCAATGATATCTCGCCACGTCGCTGTTTAGTTATAAAACTGATGGCGTGGCGCGATTGAATTGGCTCACGACGAAGGTGATTAATAAAGAAGGCGTGTATCCATCAGATTTTAATTTGTTAGGTAATCGCCTAAGTAGCTTTTCAATATGTACATTAACTTATTGCAATTATTTCTATCAATTTGTTTAGTTTATATGTTTACAGCAAAGTTAGTTATACTTTCATTATTTGGTTTGTTTTTTCTTGGCGAATTTCTAGACCAAACGTGGATATATATATCGGCCTCTTATATATAGTTGACTAACGTTGAGTTTAATTCGATCAAATCAACGCTGGTTTTGGGATTTTTCCGATTAATGAGATGGTTAGTCCAATTGCGTAATTTAGAGTTTTTTTCCCGAAAAACAAATAATCAAATGGTTATTGGGCTGAGAAGGCTTTCCTTGGACCCACTAACCAACACTCAACTCGAAACAGCAGGCCCAAATTATTTTTCTATTTTGTTTTGTTCCTATTTTTCCTTAATACAAGTTTCAAACTCCACCAATAATGTAATTATGTAAGAATAGGATTATACGAACTCTTAACAAATCAACAAGAAACACGAAAAAGACAATGCAGAGGGAATCTAATCTCAAGGAAGATCAAGATTGGAGAAACATAAGCATTGTGTCGTGAGCATGGTTTTATTGAGTATGGTCGGAACCAAAGATCCCAAGTTAATTATTAATCTCAACAACAATAATATGTTTAGAATTTTAAGGTATTATATAACAGAGAATCAAGATTATTAACCTGGATTAGGTAGGGAGGGTCCATGTGCATGTGACGGGTCCGAACCAGATAATCTTGACCCGATTTGGTATCACTTCTTGTCTGCTGACTCATGCTCACGTCATTTCAAACGTTACTATTTTGGGTGTTTTTTAATCCACTCTGCTTGAAGAAGATAATCGATATACACACAACATATATATTATCCATACATCACGATATAAAACAGATTTACATATATTAAAATAAGATATAGAGACAATATCTGAAATTCTGAATTATAAATTGATATGCATTTGTTTGGCGCGCGCCAAAGAAGATATGGCATATATTATCCATACATCACTAAATAAAACAGATTTACATATATTAAAATAAGATATAGAGACGATATCTGAATTTTAAATTGTTATACATTTGTTTGGCGCCACATTAATGTGAGATATGCCACTTGGTTTTTTTTGGACTATATATGTATGAAGAAAAATAAGTTTGATCAAAGAGTAGTGTTAAGTGCTTAGGCGGTTAAAATATGGTTGATATAAGATATGTCATGGTAGATCATGTGAGTTGTTAGATACATTACAAGATTTAATTTCATGACCGTATATATATAGTTTATTAAATGTGACCGTAGTGTTCATTAGCTAGAGAGCTTAATTGGTAGTTGGAGGATACTTAAGTGGGTTTCATGCATGATCACGAAAAAAAGCTATCTAACGGTTAGAAACCGAAACCGCTTCTACTCAAGAAACCATGACCTGTATTCTACAACTTTCTCGAGGATTAGAGATCGAGACACAGTCTAGTTTATCTCTAACAAGACAATCTTTTTTAATTACAAACACTTATAATAAAATCGATATGAGACTTTTTAAAGAAAAGTTTCTATATTATAAAATTAGAATAGCTTGAATGTTAAAATGCGAGGAAAAGAAAAAGGGTGTTGTTCCTTTTGGATCGTTTGACCTATTGACGGAGACATTTCAATGGAACTTGCCAATGGCAAGAGAGTAACATGCAATTCCATTACAGTGTGACAAGTTAAATCCCGTAAAAAGGGGGAGGAAGGAAAACGACATTCTTGCAACCAAACGAAACAAAAATGATAGAAAAGAAAACGAGTGATAGAAAGATGAATTTGAAAAAGCGAACAAAAAATAATCAATTTATGAACAAGGAAAAAAACTAAAAAATGAGAAGACAAAAAAAGACAGAGTTTGTTCAACGGCAAAAATGCAGATAAATAATGGTGGACCTCTATATGTTTCAGTAATTCGCATGTTTATTGTTGGAAAAAAACGGAAACTTAGTGTCTTATGTCGATTTTTACAACCTGAAATAAGCGTATGTATCTATATCATCGATGCATATATATCGCCAAACTCACAATTGATAATTAAGTATTCAGTAATAAGTATTTAAGTTGAAAAGAGTGATAAGGTAAGTTCATGACATCAACAAAGTGTTTGTGGTATGTCAATTTGAGATTCAAACAAACACCTGGTTTTTGTAGCAATGTATACTTCGAGTTATATATAAATATGTCTAAGGCTATAAATCTAGAAATATTTAAGAATAAATTCTAGAATCCCGTGGATGGAAATGACGGAACATAGTTTTCAGCAAATTGTGGAATCCCGTGGGTAGAACGAATCCGACCAAAATTCAGCTGGAAGTTGGTTTAGTTTAAGTTGGGATCGTCAAGAGCTAGTGTCTAGTAGTAGCTTAGCTAGCGCATAGCAGGTAACTTGATTGTTCGAGGCCTTGTTTTCATTTATGGCAATAGTATTATTACTGAGTACTGACACAAATCCTTTGAATTTTCATCCAAAAAAAAAAAAAAAAACAAGAAGAATTAGCAACTTGGCGAAATGTTTTGTTTATATTAATATTGCCAAATGCGAAATAGAAGATGATCTTGATATGTCCTCGACTGATATTTAAAATTAGAGAACCATATCTTTGCATGTGATCGAGATGTTTTCATTTTTTTGGCTAACACATCCAAGTTAAAGCAGAAGATACCTAAACTAAATTATAGTTTTTTTTTTTGGGACGACGATGAATAATTTTCAGTGCGGCAAATGGCGACTAGTGACCACCATTCCCATAAATAAACATAGGCAAAGCATTTATATACCACAAATATTTACATTTTCTTAGACATCAAATAACGAGTTTTCTTTTTACTATGTTTTTGTTAACAAATAAACGAGTTTCTTTCTCCGCTAATCAATTCATTGTAACTCAATAAAAAGAAGCTTCATATACAAGTTCTTTGATCCTTAAACAAAAAGAAAGCGAAAAAGGTTTCTATTATAAAAATAAAAGTCAACTATGTATATATGTGAGTATCTATGATTTCAGTTTTTAAGTGTTGTGAACTTATTGTTCTAATACTAATGCCACTTTAATATAGTAGTAGTGCTTTAACATTTTCTTTTGGGTTTTCCAATGAGTTTTCCAATGAGATATATTGTACTATAAACAATCGTCAATCATATGGTATGAATGAGTTTTGCATGCTATATATAATTGTAATTATTATATCTAATATTTTATTATTTTAATAGTTGTATTGGTATTTTTAACGTTGTAGCAATATAATAAATAAATTTTAAAATGAGTTGCTTTCGACTTGAAATGGATGTATCATAGCAACTTTCCAGATATTTTTTTTTAAGAAAATCTTATTAGCTAATTTATAATACTTTTTCAGTTATGCCATTTAAACTTTTTATATATATTATTATATTTTTCAAATATACAGATTCATAAAAATGACAAAATATGATAATGATAAACCATAACATTTCACAGTGATAAATTGAAAAATTATAGTTGTACACTACGTTTATAAATTAACGAATGTAATGATCATACAACATTTTAATTAACGCTTGACGAAAGTTTACTTATTGAATTAAGAAAAAGATATACTTTCTCTGTTGAATTTTTTGAAATTTTCATACATATTAAAAAAAAGTTACGTTTTAATCATAGATGTTTTAATCATAGATGAATAGATATTTGAAATTAAACAATTTTTTTCAAATTTAAACCAATAAAAAATAAAAAACATAATAAATATTTTTTGAAATATGAGAAAGTGTATAAAAAGTTAGAAAATTATTGTTTTAAAACAACAAAATTTAGCTAAAAAAATTATTAAAAAGAAACGGAGGAGTATCAGTAAAGTACACAACTATTATTACTACTTGTCATCGAGATACAAATGCATATAAACCTGAAACCGATGATGATGAGCTTACACTCGATACATAAGCGTTTTCATGCGTTCGAGACATGTGTTTTCACGTGTTACTTTCTTATTCGTANTTTGGTTTTTTTTTTTTTTTTTTCTCCTTTGCTTCGAGCGTAAGCCACCACCTTTCACGGTTGGTCTCTCTTCCGCTCTGCCACCATTTGCTCAATACAGTAATTCATTTACATAAATTAGCAACGAGTTAATTGACTCTAATAATTAAGTCTCTGAAACAAATAAATATAAAAATTAATTAACAAAACAAAGAGAGTAACAATATAAAAGTTAGTCAAACGCCACCACCAACTATCAGTCTCAGAGCGCCGTCAACAAACAGAAGGATCTAAAGCGCCGAACAAATCAGCACGGAAGACGACAAAAATAGCCAGCGAGTGCCACCTCGCTCTTCCTTCTCTCCCGCCGACGATCCTGACGGCGTTAAGATGACGGATTAATTTATCTTATTTTAATACGGCGAGTATAATTAGTGGCCCAATAGTTAGCCCAAAATTACCGTAGCACCACCCACGAACAAGTCACTACAGCTGGTAATGGGCCCACGTGAACCCCTCCATGCAAACTTATCGCTTTCTCGGTTTCGTTTCTTCCATCATTTTATTTCTTTATTTCCATTTTCCAGTAGTTTATTTTCTCCTGGAAATAAATCAAATCATATTTCATGTGTATTTAGAAAAATATAATTAATGATTCTGCCATAAAAAGTTGGAGTTTTATACTGTTACCATTCATTTTATGTAATTTAATATCACTGATTTACTATTTTCATATTCTAAAATTACTGGTGATTTAAATCATCTAAACTTCCAGGCGATGATTAACTAAATTTATTAACAAGTTTTTTTTTTGTTAAACTCAAAAAGTAAAGACCGAAGTATAATCAAAGTATGCAAGATTCATGAATCATCGACAAGAAAACTAATAAATCCTTAAAAATGACCAAATGATAAAAAATAAAAATGATTATTTTTTTTTTTAATTTATTGTGCCGCCGAATTTCCCGCGAGAAATAAAAACGAAAAATACGGCGAAACAAACCCCAAAAATTACGAAATTAAATTATTGTTAGAGAACCTCTGGGCCCACTAATATCATGTTGCTACAAAACCCAGAACTAGCAAGAAAACGACGACAACGACACATTTTTTCTCCACATCACCTCATGAAAGATCAACTAACTCAATCTTCTTCAAGTTCTCTCGAATTGATCTCTCAAGCTCACATACATTTCGAAATCCGAAAATAGAAAGAGGAACAACCTCGAACGAATTGTGATGGATCCATGTCCATTTGTACGACTTACAATAGATTCACTAGCACTTAGACTACCGGAGACGGCGACGAACAAGCAAATCGGCGGCGAAGTACATCCTTCTACGACGCCTTGTTACTGCAAGCTCCGGATCAAACATTTCCCTTCGCAAAAAGCACTCCTCCCTCTCTCCTCCTTCTCCGACGCCTCATCTCCGCCGGAATCCTCCACTTCAGCTCCGGGATTCCACCTCGACGCCGACGCGATCCGACGAGTCTCCGGTAAGAAGATCTCGCTCCGAGTATCCGTCTACGCCGGCCGTACTGGCCACACTTGCGGCGTCGCCTCCGGGAAGCTTCTAGGCAGAGTCGAAGTAGCGGTGGATCTCGCGTCGGCGCTTTCTAGAACCGTCGCGTTTCACAGCGGTTGGATGAAACTCGGCGGAGAAGGAGATAACAAACCGTCGGCTCGGTTACATCTATTGGTCCGCGCTGAACCGGATCCTCGGTTCGTGTTTCAATTCGGAGGTGAACCGGAATGTAGCCCTGTGGTTTACCAGATTCAGGGGAATATCAAACAGCCTGTCTTCAGCTGCAAATTCAGCTCCGATCGAAACGGAAGATCTCGGTAACACCTTTTAATTAAAACTGAAATCTTCTTAATCTCATTAAAATGTAAATGTATGTACAATGTTACTATATATATATATATATATATATATATACACACGGTTAAGCTCAAGGAGACTCAAACCGGTAATCTAATTAATTGAACTAATGTTAACCAGTCTAATCATCCTAATGAAATTTTGCAATTGATGATTGTTCTGTTTTGCTCTGTTTTGGTTTAGGTCATTGCCTTCGGGATTTACGTACAGTAGCAGAGGATGGATCACAAGAACACTATCAGGTGACCAATGGGAGAAGAAACAAGCGAGAGAGAGAAAAGGTTGGATGATAACGATCCACGATCTTTCGGGGTCTCCTGTAGCAGCAGCTTCGATGATCACTCCGTTCGTGGCGTCTCCAGGATCAGACCGCGTCTCAAGATCAAACCCAGGCGCGTGGCTCATCCTACGGCCGCACGGGACTTGTGTCAGCAGCTGGAAACCGTGGGGACGGCTCGAGGCATGGCGTGAGAGAGGAGCCATCGACGGATTGGGTTACAAGTTCGAGCTCGTGAGGGATAACAGTACTAGCACGGGCATTCCTATTGCAGAAGGTAATTTTAGTCTTATCTTTAATACAATGTAGGTGTTATTATATCATCATAATATACAATAATGGCAATAATGTGGGTTACATAGGGTCCGGTCAATTCAAGCTACCAAAATTACTCTTAAAAAGGTTGAATCTGAAATTTTGAATATTGTCTTCAAACATTACATGATTTGCAAACATAATTAGTAAGGTATGCATATCAGCATAACGAATCTAATAATGGATAATATTATTCGGACAGGGACAATGAGCACAAAACAAGGAGGGAAGTTCAGCATCGACAGGAGAGTGAGTGGGCAGGGAGAGTCGCCAGCAAGATCGTCGCCGGTGAAAGGTTTCGTGATGGGATCAAGTGTTGAGGGGGAAGGGAAAGTGAGCAAGCCGGTGGTGCACGTGGGAGCACAGCACGTGACTTGCATGGCGGATGCAGCTCTCTTCGTCGCTCTCTCCGCTGCTGTTGACTTAAGTGTTGATGCGTGTCAGCTCTTCTCTCGAAAACTTCGTAAGGAGCTTTGTCACGACGACCAAAGCTCACTCTCATGAGAAAAAAAAATCAGTAAAGACTTGAGACAGTACTGCATTTTGACTTAACAAGGGCCGATCTATGATTGATCTGATAATTAATTTCGGTTTTTATTGGTTTTTTGGAATCAGTTTAATATATGTGAAATTCAAAATTGGAAGAAAGATGTACAGACAACGATCTTTGTGTTGTTTGTATCATAATTATTTTATTTTTTCTAATTTTTTTGGATGGTTTCAATTGTGTGTTGATTATTCATTTATTTAAATTATTTAATATCTTCTTTATTTCATTTTATAAACAATTCACTTTATGAAAACTAGTTATGAATCTTGGAATATATTGACCGTGATAATTCGTTCATATTATTTTATAAAACGTTTATCGTTTTCTTATGAAAAATTGTGAGCAGAGAACTAGTGTGGAAAAGTATCTCGTCTTAGAGCAGAGGCATTGCAGAACTTATATGAGTATCTATGCTGAGTTGGCACTAAAAAGAAAAGAAAAAAAGGAAAAGAAATACCCACCTGGCAAGGCTGAAGCTCAGATCCGTCTCTTCCCACAGAGACTTTGGAGACGTCTCTACTCAAGCTCCGCGGAAAAAAAATTGTCGAGTTTTGTAATAAATTTTTTTTCTTCTTTTCTCCATCTTCTTCACCGATCTCTTCTTCTTCTTCATCAACGGCGGCGCTTGCAATTTCGACAACAAGGCTGTTCTCTCTTCCATCAATCCCAGTAAAGCCTCTTTTTATAAATCATCTTTTCTGAAATCGAAATCTTTATCAACTAGAGTAGTGGAAATTCGATTTTCAGATTCCAATTGGTACATTTGTGAAGCTTGTTGAAGTAGTTTCTCATGTGTGTTTTCAGGTCAAGGAACTTGCAAATACCCTTCCAGGTAATAAATCTATGCTGTTTTAGTGATGTATCAAACTGATTTTGAGCAATTATATTGATATGAAAGTTCTTATTGAAATCTGAAGTTTAGTGATATGGAAAATTGGGAAGATGAATTCTCATAGTCATAGGCGACCAAAACCTTTGGGATAAGTTTTCTTTCGTTTGACCATCTACAAAACCTGACTTAACATATGATTGATTCAATTTTTTACATGTAGAGCAACTGCATAAGAGATCTTCAAGCTATGTGGTTCACCAACATAAGATTACTGGAGGAAACTGAAGCTACCACTTTCAGATGCGTTTAGACGGGCCCGTCCATATGGACGACATGTAGCAGAGATGTTCAAGGATTTTCCGTTGAATGTTCTCTCACTTCTGGAAGCTTTTCTCTCCATAGATCCTGACCGGAGAGTCTCTGCAGCTAGAGCTCTTGAGAGTGAGGTACTGGTTTTTTAGCTTATGTTTGTGATCCATTCAAAGCATTGTAATTTGAGTGAATTAACACATAGTTTTATTGTGTGAGCAGTACTTCAAAACAGAGTCATTTGCTTGTGATCCATCGCCTCACAGTGACAAAAGATTCGCTGGTTTCAACAAGGAGAAGATCTGTGTTTCTTCCTACGGAAAAGTCTGTGACGCTAGAAGTATGTGCTCTATTGATCACAACACTTCCTCTTGAGGTAAATAACGCTAAATTCGTTTTGTTTTTAATCGAGCCTTGAATCAACCAGTTCTATGAAGTTTCGTTGAATTCTTAGCTTGCTAAAGAGTTATGCTTTCCGGTTTGTGGATTTGCAATTGGAGTTGAATGGGTTTATTTGTTCTTGTAGCTTAGGTTTGATTTTGGTTTCTTTGGTTTGCTTGATTGTTCTACATGTTCATTTACAACGCATCTTTGGTAGGTAGGCTGTATGTGTGATGAAGATGATTGCCGTAATGAGTAAATCATTCTCATGTATGTATATTCATTTATATGAAATTGCTCTAACCTAACATTTTGTGATGCGTTTAACCAGAAAATAGCTGTCTTTGAAGCAAGACGTAGCTTTTTAAAATTCTCATCATTGTAAGATGTTATTTCATTTTATAAAAATTAAAAAAAAAAACAATTTTAAAGATCCCCAAACCGAGCTCTGCAATGGAAATGATTAATTTTCAGAATCCTTAACTAAACTCAAAACTTAAAAAATTAATATTTTTATTCTTAAACAATTATAAAGAGCTTCTAATGAGGATGTGCAATGCCCATGCTCTTATATTGATGAACTTTTAAGTGGTCTGGACAGAGGCTGTCATTCATTGTCAATGCATTGTATTGCTTATCCACATTATGCAGAAGAGTAATATCGAGCCCGAGTTATTATATAAAAGATCTTTATTCATATGACCATAATCTCCAACTACATGTGGGTTCAAGGTGATTAAGGTACAGTATAACTATGTTTAATGTATCTAGTCTAAATTTTGTACATGCTCCTAAATATAATCAACCCTACATCTTTTGGTTGGTATCACTTTCATTTTATTGCTTTCTGTTTCAACATGTATGTATGCACTTAAATATCTTGCTTAAAGTGAACAACAATAACATCCCTCCTACCAAGATATATATGATATTGTGTGTCAACTGTGTTTTGTAGTTTTTAATCTTTTATCATGATTTATATTTAATTTATGTATTAAATGATATCTTTTGAAGAAAAGTAAAAAATATATATATATATATATATATTTTTGAATAAAAATGCTTATACTATGAAACATGTGGAGTATTAATTAACGTAGTCAATCCTACTTTTTCAGGATTAACATAGTCAATCCTATGGAGCATTCGTTTACTTTTTCAGGATTAACATAGTCAACCCTACTCTTTAAGGATTTTCTTATTTCTATGTGAAAACATCATGTACCACTATATAAACACAAACATTAGAGCACACTCATTTTCAAAAAACAATAAAGCAAATAAAATAGTTTTCTTTTATCATCTCTATCTCATAAAAGATTAGTAATTTTCTGTTGGTTTGATATTGATCATGGGTAAGTCAGCATGTTCCTATTTCTTCATACTCATCCTTGTGTTCTCTGGTAATTTCATCATTTTCACTTTCAAACTTGCACTGATATTTAATTTAGAATTTACACTACATAAATTATCTAAATATGCACATAAATATTATTTTAAATCATAACATGATATTTTATTTTTGTAGTATTTTCAGTGGTTCCAAAAGCTGAGGGAAAGTGGTGTAATAAAATCATTGATCCAGAAATTTTTTGTACCCATCCTGATTGTGTTCTAAACTGTTATAACGAGTTTAATGGACCTGGAAACTGTGTTAAAGATAGAAGAGGAAAAATTAATTGTGTTTGTACTTATAATTGTTAGAGAAGCAAAATTCAAATAATAATATTTTAATTAATAATATATTTACTTTACCTTTTGTATTGGTTAGTGCTGAACCGGATCCCCGGTTCGTGTTTCAGTTCGGAGGTGAACGTACCGGAATGTAGCCCTGTGGTTTACTGACTTGCATGGCGGATGCAGCTCTCTTCGTCGCTCTCTCCGCAGCTGTTGACTTAAGTGTTGATGCGTGTCAGCTCTTCTCTCGAAAACTTCGTAAGGAGCTTTGTCACGACGACCAAAGCTCACTCGCATGAGAAAAAGAAATCAGTAAAGAATTTGAGACAGTACTGCATTTTGACTTAACAAGGGCCGATCCACATGATTACTCTGATGATTAATTTCGTTTTTTATTGAACTTTTTGGAATCAATTTGATATATATGTGAAATTTGAAATTGAAAGAAAGATATACAGACAACGATCTTTGTGTTGTTTGTATGTATCATAATTATTTTATTTTTTCTAATTTTTTTGGGTGGTTTCAATTGTGTGTTTGATTATTCATTTGTTTAAATTATTTCATATCTTCTTTATTTTCATTTTATAAACATTTCACTTTATTTTTTGGCATAGCTGTATGAATAGTTATGAAACTTGGAATATATCGGCCGTGATAATTCGTTCATAATATTTTATAAAACGTTTTATCATTTTCTTATGAAAAATTGTGAGCATATGCAAGAGAAATAGTGTGGAAAAGTATCTCGTCTTATATTGATGAACTTTAAGTGGTCTGGACAGAGGCTGTCAGTCATTGTCAATGCATTGTATTGCTTATCCACATTATGCAGAAGAGGGCTTCTGAGTCTCCATTGCACATGAACTCTCTCGGAATGGGTTCATTGTTAGTTGACTCAGTTCCATGGATAGATTCAATGAGTATGTCATTTAACTTGCCTAGTTGTTTAATCTGGTTTCTGGATCATTCAATTTGGGTATCATTCTTTTCTGTAAGCTTCTTTCTTATTCTATAGATTTTGACAATGTAATGAATCATTTTTTAGCCGTGGTCTGATGAGTTGTTAAGCGACGATGGCAATGCATGCTTATAAAACAAAAGGAGTAATATATATTTCACAAGGTCGAAAATAAAATAATACATTATCACACAAATTGGATTTGGCAGTCAGAGTGACATTTAGCAAGAAGAGCAAGAAGGTCCTCAGTGACTTGCAGTTTCGTGTCATCATCTTCAATACCAGTGTCGATTTCCACTTTCATCAGTTGAAGAGAATCCAATTGACACAAAAACCGTTCTAGTTGCCTTACTTCTTTACCAGTTCCTCTGTAACCATATACCTCGAGCACCTTCACTCCGTCATGCCTGACGCAGACCCCGCGCTTGTTGATACAGTGAAGGCCCTGGACCAACCAATGGATATATGATTGGAACAACTAGTGTATATATATATATATATATATGCAGAATATATGATGATTGAAAGATAGTAATGTATAACCAAATGTGCAAGAACCAAAATCGTACCATGAGAACAAGCGTTTCTAGCTTCGGAGATCTTTTGAGCATACTTGTAAGAACTTTCCAACCTCGTTTTGTCCTTGTCTCGAATGAGAGTTTAACAAGGTTTCTAAACTTGGGAAACTTACCGGAATGACTATCGTCCCAGTTACCGAGTGAATACATAACCTGCAACACACCACAAAACCACATCAGGAACAGACAAACAAATTAGAGGTCAGTGTCATGTCATCAAAAGGACTTTAATTAGACCTCGACGGTATCTGAAGAGAAGTAAAAGATGCGAACGTTTCTTGTCCAACTGGTGACAACTCTCGATAGTTCACAAAGTAGGTCTCTGCCTCCTGTAAGCAATCCCGCGAGATCAAGGCGGGTTTCGACAAGGGAGTTTAAGGGCTCGGCCCTTGCAGAATTGTACAAGCATCTCGTCTTTTCAGAGTAGTCGAGGTAGACGAGACTCGGTGTCTCGAATATGTCTACTGGCACATTTGTGCGCACTGTGATTCTTCTGATGGTTTTGTGGGATATAGAGTCGGGTTCTGGTGGAGCATCGTCGTCGTTGATGGAAACGTAATTGAAGATAAACTCCTCAAGCGCTGGGCAGCCTCGGAGCATGTACTCGTGGAAATCGTTCTCCAAGACGTAAACAGTATCGAGAAACAGATACTTTAGCAGCGGGAGGAACACTTGCGGAGATCTGTCTCCCGCGCAAAGCTCTGTTCCCAGTGTCAGTTTAACCAGCGTCTTGCTTGTGAAGACAGTGGAAGGAAGAGGACGTGGCGGCTCGCAAACCCAAGTGGTCTTTATGCGAACATCAAGATCCGAGACGCCTCGTTCCAAGGCGCTGGATATCCATCGGTTGGTCTGAGCCGTGTCGTGAGGGTGGTCTCGGCACTGGAGTGAGAATTTCTTCATCTTGCTCTTGCGAGGTTCTTGCAGAGACAGGGTTTTGTCGACGAAAGCCCTGAAATTTTCCTGAATCTCGTGTTTTCGTCGTCGTCTCTGTCTTTTACCTTGTTTTGGATCAAGGAAATCTGAGTGGTCGAAGTCGAGATGGTGTTGCGAAGCGAAGAGACGATTCATGAGTGGGAACAGAGTTGTCCATCTTCTGGAGAGGATTGAGGTCGAAGCAGCTCGTTTTGTGGGAAGAAAGGACAAGATCTGCGCAAGTGTCTCGTCTGGAAGAGAGCTGATTGCATCATCTCCAGACCCAGATTTGGTCTTTTTCGTAGTCATGAGACACGTATGAACCCTAAGAAGCGAGTTGAAATCAGTGGCTAGACAGAGATGCAAATGCAAAATCAAAATTTTGACTCTACAATAGAGAACGATGAACTCAGAAGAAGAAGAGGAAAAACAGATAGACTTCTGCTATAGAACTGAATTGATTGAATTTGAAAGACAAGACGAGACGAAATTTGGGGATTAAAGATGTTCGACAAAATGTCTGAGTAAAGATTTTTAAAATTTGGGGATTTGTTGTTGCAAGTACTACGCTTTAACAAATTTTAGCCCAAAGCCCAAAGCCTATGCCAGCCCAACTTTGAAAAAGAAACAAGGCTCATGCCTCTTTGCTCTATAATTTGTTTAGAAGATAGTGTTTTCGATAAAAGATATGATGATTTTTTTTTTTTTGAACAATGCTATAGATTCTTCTAAAACTCTTATTGTTGAGTGTTCTACGCTTGTGCTTTTCGGATTCTTTTTTTTTTTTTTTCACTAGTCAAAAATTATGTCTAGATATATTCTGTTGAAAGTTATTGCTACATTTTTAGCAATGTTTTCTCGTTTTTAGAAGATTGAACATGTTTTTATTATTTTAACCAACATTTTTTAGCTAGTGTCTCTACTTTTTGAACGTTGATTTATTTACTTTTCCTATAATTAGTTAATGATTTTTTCAATAGTAATTTTTAAAAGTTTATTCATTTTCCTTTTATATTTTGTCTTTTATTATATTAATTTATAACAAAGAAAAAAGTGCATCCCATACCTCAATACCAATATAATATATACACACACATATTGACATAGACACCACTCCATCCCAAAAGAAAAGAAAACTTAAAGATAATAGTTTTTCTTATCACCCTATTTTACAAAACATCAGTAACTTTGTTTCCTTGTAATATTGAAAATGGCAAATTTATCGTGTTATTATCTTCTTGTCCTCATGTCTGTGTTCTCAGGTAATTTCATATTTTCCATTTGCAAAGTTCCCAAATTGTTCTCATATATATAATTATACATATCATTAAAAAGTAGATAAAATGTGTAAAATATACAATTCTTTTACCTTAATTTGTAGCTTTTTTAACGGTGGAAGATATTGGGGAAAACGATGTCAATTGACTATTGATCGAGGAACTTATTGTAATCATGTCGATTGTCGTTTAAGTTGCTACACGATGATATAACAGAGATGGAAACTGTAACATCCCGGTTTGTGAAAAAGCTTAAGAGAATTGATTTGTCAAAAAAAATACACTTAACTTTTTGATCAAATGGCTATAAGTAACTTTAGAGTTAAACGTACTTTGGTAAAAATAGTGGAAAGATGGATGACCTTTTGAGAAATGGTATGCGGAGCCGTAAAAGTGAGACCAAAACACGGAGAAAAGTCGGGTATTGATTGTAAAAACAGTAAACAGCTTTTAGAACTTTCCAAAAATAACGTACTAACCTTCAGACAGGGGTAGAGCACACGGGCCAAGAAAAGGTATGGATGACGCAACAGGATGGATGGTCGGAGCGTTAAGAAAATGTTTTGACGATCCTGAAGCTCCTGGACCTACTAATTGTGGTTTCTTAAAAAATACGATTTCTTATAATCACTATATATAATCTTGAGGATCTTCATCCATCCTTGTGATTGAATCATTAAATTTACAATAATACAGATATTTTAGTCACTTTATTATTATATTATATACTGTTCTACATGTTAAGATTTATAATATAGCATTGATCGTTAGATAAATTATCTTTCGTATTTGTTTGAATGTAGAATTAATTATATCTCTAATGTATCTTTCCACAACAACCATATCTATCTAGTTTGACAAGATATATTTAAGCTTTGCAGTTGTAAAAACAAGTGCAGATCTCGTTGTGATTTCCGAGACAAATGCCATTCCCGTTGAACTTTGGAAACAAAGTGGTATATGCATGCTTGAAAACTGCATGGTTTGCTAAGACTTATGATCGCACGGCATCTTTTTACATCCTCTGCACTTGACAAAGCTAAAAAACCTATAAAAAAAAATTTTATACATGTATAAGCATATTTTATAGATTNAAAAAAAAAAAAAAAAAAGGTTAAGATATTTTTCAATTCCAGATAAGTATAATCTATAAAATATGCTTATACATGTATAAAAAAAAATTTTATAGGTTTTTTAGCTTTGTCAAGTGCATAGTACGCCAAGTGATTATCGCATAGCTAATCAGCTATATATATAATTCGTATAGTCGCATTTAATCACTTTTTCGTGATTTTTTTTTCTTAAAAATAATGTATTTTGGTATGTGTTTATTTGGTCAAAATAATATCCGACCTCTAAAAACCATACAAACATTAATGGCCAAACAGAGATGTATATATGTATTCATTAATATACGTACAAATATGTGCAGATCAATCATTGGATTTACGGCTGCCAACAGTAGAAAGTAAAATCCGAGAAAAACGTGCCTGAATTCCTGACCATTCGAACACATGAGGCCGGAATCACATGGGGAATTTAAATCGTATCTACTTCTTCTTTTTTTGTACGTTTGTCTATCAAAGCTCTATGATGATTTGCATAAAATCGGCAGAAGAATAATACATGTAGCCGTATCCACTACTAATATTTAGCATTTTGTTCAGAATAATCAACTTAGCCACCGAAGCAGATTCCTATATTCTTTCTTTATTTAGCCTAATCAAAGAGAGAGAATGATACTTTCAATATGACACTTGTTTTCATATAATTGACTTGATTTCTTATAACCTAAAATTTTATCATATACGAAAGTGCAAATTTTGTTGTTATTTCTTGATTTCGCGACATTTATTGAGTTTGGGTGAAAACAAAAACTAGTTTGTCATAGAGAAATATCGAACCCGAGTTATTATATAAAAGATCTTTATTCATATTACCATATCCTCCAACTACATGTGGGTTCAAGGTAATTAAGGTACCATAACATTAAACGCTTAATATCATACGAGATATATTTAAGCTTAGCAATTGTAGGCGCAACTGCAAATACTGTTGTTGGCTCCAAGACAAAGGCCAGTCCCCTTGTACTTTTGAACACAAAGTGGTTGGCATTCTTGAAAACTGCATGGCTTGCTAAGTTTCAAGGTGACGGCACATCTTTTTATATCCGCTCCATCGGCACTTGGCAAAGCCAAAAAAGCTATAAAAAAAAAATCTTTAAAATAGAATACAAATGAACGAGAGCATATATATTTCGTTTTTCATATGAAAATGATTAGTTGAAAAATATATAAACCTTAAAGTGTAAAAATATGTGATGGTACAAACGAATACTTTGATGCGAATTGATCATCCCATATCTAATCACCTTTTGATTTTTATAACATGTTCAATAAAATATGATGCATTCAACTTTGTACCTGAGAGAACAAGGATGGAGATGAACAGATACGAACACAAAAGTTTTGCCATAGCTTGCGAAATAACTAGAGGATAATGTTAATTTAATAATTGTTTGTGAGGAGAAACTTTTTGATATTGAAAGTGGGATTCAAAAAGAACGTTTATATAGACTAATATTATTGATGAGAGAAACTCTGTATAGGAAAACATTTTAGAACTTGTCTGAAGAGAGTCACAATAGATAATTTACATATTCGATATAGTCAAAAATCATACATTTTTCAATAATTTGGTCAAATATTTATATTTTGTTATGCTTAGATATTTTACTTTATATGAATATACACCAAAAAGAAACAGATCACTTGATCTTCATCATTTTCTTACGTTTATATATGTTTTTTTTAAAGTTAAATATAACAAATAAGTTTTACAATGCCATTTTATTGAAAATTTATTTTTAATAAACTATTTCTTAACAAAGAAAAATAGTACTACAATATTATGAACAAAAACTGAATCCACTATATTAATTTTGAAATTATTTAAACAAATTAATAAAATTTATCTAACAATGTCATATATACTGATTGAAAATTAATCCTTATAAAATATATTGAATAATAACTAAAATCAGATTTGTATATTGATGTAAATATCTAGTCTAAATTTTGTACATGCTCCTTAATATAATCAACCCTACATCTATTTGTTGTCCATTCACTTTCATTTTATTGCTTTCTGTTTTAATATGTATGTATGCGCTTAAATATCTTTCTTAAAGTGAACAACAATACAACCCCCTCTCAACCAATATATATAGTTTTTAACCAATTTTGTGTGACCAATTTTGTTTTGTAGTTTTTAACATTTTATCATGATTTAATTTATGTATTAAATGATATCTTTTTAAAAACAGTATTTTTAAATTTTGTGTTTTTGTGTAAAAATGCTTATATTATGAAACATATGGAGTATTAATTAACGTAGTCAACCTTACTTTTCCAGAATTTGTTTTCTTTCCTTTTAGGATTTTCTTATTTCTATGAGAAAAAATCATGTACAGTACCACTATATAAACAACCATTAGAGCACAATCATTTTCAAAACACAATAAAGCAAATAAAATAGTTTTATTTTCTTTTATTATCTCTATCTCAAAAAAGATTAGTAACTTTCTTTTGTTTTGATATTGGTCATGGATAAGCTAACATGTTCCTATTTCTTCATACTCATCCTTCTGTTCTCTGGTAATTTCATCATTTTCACTTTCAAACATCCACTACATTACATAAATTATCTAAACATGCACATAAATATTATCTTTTATCATAACATGATATTTTATTTTTGTAGTATTTTCAGTGGTTCCAAAAGCTGAGGGAAAGTGGTGTACTATCGACAAAATGTTTGTACCCATCGATCCTAATTGTGTTCTAAACTGTTATGACGAGTATAACGGACCTGGAAATTGTGTTAAAGATACCCGTGGAAAAACTAATTGTGTTTGTACTTATAATTGCTACGTTGCACGGAAACGGAAACGGAAACGTGGAAACGAAACATTTCGAAAACGTGAAACGCCTATTTTCAAAAATATGAGATTGTAAACGTTTTGGAAACGTATATATATATATATTATATGCATAGTGAAATATGAAACATATAATTTATATTATAAATAATTTTTAAATCAACACAAATCTAATACATGAATATTAGATAATTTAATTAAAGGTATAAATTTCATAAAGTTGAATGTTGATTTTTTCCGAAAATAATTTATAATACCAAAATTGATGTCATGTAATAAATCATATTAATCATTCATTTATTTAATATTTAAATTAATCATTTACTTTTAGGTTTAATTTCATAATTATTTATTTTTATGTTTCCAAAAATAAAAGATAAATTTTTCATAAAGTGTCAAAATGGAAACGCGAGTTTCCAAAGTGGAAACGTGCGTTTCCAACAAGTTTCCAAACTGAGATTTTAAGGAAACGTGAAAAATCGAGTTTCCGACGAGTTTACGAGAAGAAACATTTCGGAAACGTTTCCGAAACGGGAAACACACCCTAGATGGAGTTTCCATGCAACCTAGATTGTTAGAGATATAAATTCAAATAATATTTTTTATAATTAATAATATATTTACATTAATTTACATAAATACAAATTTTGAATTTCTTCAGCCACTTTGATGATCGAATAATTAATATCGAAAAAGTCTTAGAAGACTACAGTCGCCTTATAGTTATTTTATAAAATATTACGGCAATATTTAGAATGAAAATAATTAAATGAAATACAAAATTATATATATTTCTACAAATATTTTTTCTTTTAAGAACCCAATTCCTATCGTTATAATCGTTAGTGATTTCTTAATTGTCAACTAAATTGTTTTCTGCAGTCTTCTCGAGTTGGGTCTGTGTGGAGAATACCAATATCTCTAGCTCGCATTGTGTTTGTAGTTATAAGTGTTAGATGAGAAGTTTTATAAAATTATGTTGTTGTAATTAGCACATAACTTCCTTAATCAATACTCCCTCTATTTTAGTTTCATAAGTGTCATTTTAGATGTAATTTTTTGTTTTAAAATAAGTGTCACTTTAGGTTTTCAATGCATAATTGCATATAAATTTTCAGTTTTAACCTCATTTATTTATTGAATTAACAAATGAATTAAATTATGTAATGTATTAATTAAGGGTATTGTAGAAATTTTAATATGTTTTCTTAATATGTGGGTAAAAAACTTAAACGACACTTATTATGAAACGGATGTATAAATTTGCGAGTTCCCAATGATAAATATTTTACAAAAATAAAATCCGGAATATTTATATTTTGTAGCGCATTTTTCTGCTAATTATGTTATAATTTTCTTAGGTTAGGTTGGTAAAGTTTTTTAATATCTTATGACGATGATCTATACACAACGAACAGATCCATTGATCACCACGTACGGAAAATGACGGACGACTTAGTGCTCAATTTGGAACCACAGCTAGCGGATGGAAGCGGACAACTCAAACGTACAATAGGGTGGAAGGCTCGACTTGGAATTTTTTGTGAATTGAATATGTTACCTTAAGTAGAAGCGCTAATCTCTCATTAGCACTCAACACAACATAACCAAAAACGCTTCATGACGAGATTATTATACTGTAGTATCAGTATGGGGTTATTATTTTTGGAGACGTCTTAATATATTACCTGTATGTATGGACCATATTTATTCCAGCCTGTGTTTTTAGCAACGTCGAAGATATAATGCACTACCTGCTTTGATACGACGTCCTGATCAATGAAAATCACGTGGTTTAATTCGACCATCGTTGGATTTACTTTAAATTCGCAGCCAATCATCTTCTTCTTCCATCTGCACAACACACTCACTCACCAAAAGCCTCCCTCACTGATGGCGTTTTCTCGTAGCAGCTCGATTTCCTTCTTCATACTCGCTTTAATCGCCCTCTTTATCAATCCAACCATCTCTTCTCGCGTCTCATCCTTCATCCAGCTCCCGGTCAGCACCGTCGAGTCTCGCCCTTCCGTCGCTTCCTACTGCGAGGGATGGAGATTGGCCGTCGAGACCAACAACGCCGGAAGCTGGACGGTGATTCCGTCCAAATGCGTTAGCTCCATTAAAACCTATTATAATATAGGCCAGTTCGACAAGGATTACAATGTAGTCGCTAGTTACGCACTTGCCTACGCTAAAACGGTCCAGCTCGCAGGAGACGGTAAGGATGCTTGGGTCTTCGACGTTGATGAGACTCTCCTCTCGAACTTCCAGTACTACGCGGATAATGGTTACGGGTAAATGCTCGCACTACTCTACTAACTATTAGCCGTTGGATTTTGTTATCTATATGTGCTTTAGATCAACGTACGGTAACAACTAAGGAGGTGAGGCCAATTGGTTTGTTCAAGCGACAAGAATAATCCGCTTTCTACAAGACCTCGAATATTAATAATATGGTCTTTTCTCGAAAATATAATTGGATATCAAGAAAAGAAAGAAAAAAAAATCAACGATCATGATGATTGTTTGACTAACTTCGTTGACCATAATCAAACCCCAAGATTCCTGGATTCAGATATGGTTTTCGGTTTAATATCTCTGGCGCTATTTTTTTTTTTTTTCCTAGCGTTCGGTTTGGTTGATTTGTTATGGTGGATTTAGGTCTGTGCCGTACAACTCGAAAAGGTTCAATGAGTGGGTGGAACAAGGCATAGCTCCAGCTTTTGATGCGAGCTTGAGACTGTACAATGCTCTCAAGAAACTTGGTTTCACTATCATTCTGCTAACCGGCCGAGACGAGGTTCAGAGGAGTGTTACCGAGCAAAATCTCCTCGACGCCGGTTATTCCGGTTGGGAATATCTCCTCTTGAGGTACGAGCTCTACCAAAATATTTCTTGGTTTAAAAATCCAGGACTTGTCTAGTTTAGTAATTTTCAAATCTTAAACCACTATCATTAGTTACCAAACTGATATATACTATATCTACTCTAAATTTGGACTCTTGCTGTAAATTTTGGTTTTAAACATGTGTGATGGTGATATGTTACTACCATCAATATTTAAAAACAAAAACAAATAATAATTTAACGTTGCTAGTGATTTTAAGATTGATACGTTAGCAAGGCTTACATCTCAACAGCTCTAAACATTAGTTTACCAATCTACTCACTAATTTAGCAGCCATCTAGTGATCTAGAAGATTAAAATTATGAACGGGTTTTATGAGAAAAAAAAAAACAACTAAGTTTTTGTTTTGGTTTTGTAGGGGTCAGAAAGATCAAGGCAAAACAGCTGTACAGTACAAATCAGAACAGAGATTAGAAATGATTAAGAAAGGCTACAAACTCCATGGAAACACCGGCGATCAATGGAGTGACCTCCAAGGTTTTGCTTTGGCCGATCGTTCTTTCAAAGTCCCAAATCCAATGTACTACATTCCTTGATATCATCCGTCGATACCTTTAAATGTTGCATCATGCAATTTCATAATTGATGTATTAATAAGAGATTACGATTTGCATTTCGTGATTGGCCGGAAATAACCAATCTGAATGTACCACCCACCACGTTCTTGCTTTATTTTTCTACAAATAATAATAAAATTGTTAACGTTTTCTGGTTTGGTTTGGTTTGGTTTGGGAAGAGTTGCAAAAAGATAAACCAATACTCCAATAATTTGGAGAAGTCCCTTTCTCTTTCTCTTTCTAAATCTCTCCAATGGCGTCTCATCCTCCTCGAGGCCTTTCGTTCTTCGTCCTCTCTTTATTCGCCATCCTAATAAATCCTGCAATTTCTCTTCGCACCTCCGTCATCAAGCTCCCTGGAAGCGACGGATCTCGCTCCGCCGCAGATACCTACTGCGAGAGCTGGAGATTGGCCGCCGAGACCAACAACGCCGGAACATGGGATGTGATTCCGTCCGTGTGTGTGGATTCCTTCGCCGAGTATCTAAACGGTGACCAGTACGGATCCGATTACGATGTTATCGCCGATTATGCGCTAGCCTTCGCTAAAACGGTTCCGATTTCCGGCGACGGCAAGGACGTGTGGATCTTTGACATCGACGAGACGCTCCTTACCAATATCGACTACTACAGGGCTCATGGTTACGGGTATTGCTCTCTCTCTATTATCAGCCGTTGGATTTCGTTGTCTAAAATGAGATTTACATAAACGGTCCAGATGAGTGTTGACTTGCTTAGTTGACCTTATACTAAACCGGAATCTGATGGAGACACAGAGTAGAGTAGTGTGCGGGTCTCTGCATTTTCTTGGTTACAGATTCGGTTCTCGTTTTAAGATTTCCGGTTCTACTGTAATTGCATTGTTTCTCAAAGCGTACCGATCGGTTTTATTGAATTGTTTTGTTGGGGGGTATACAGGTCTGAAGCGTTCGAGTCCAATAGCTTCAATGAGTGGGTGGTACAAGGCACAGCTCCAGGTTTTGATGCGAGCTTGAGACTGTACAATGCTCTCAAGAAACTTGGTTTCACCATCATTCTTCTAACCGGTCGGGACGAGGACCAACGGAGTTGCACCGAGACCAACCTCCGAGACGCCGGTTATTCAGATTGGGAACGGCTCCTCTTGAGGTATGCTAATACCAAAATTTGATGACTTAATCAAATTAGTGTAAATTTCAAATACCAAACCGGTGTATACCCGATCTAGACTGAATCTATGAACCGGTATTTACCTAAGCCTGTTGGTTAAACTTGCAGAGGTCCAGAAGATCAAGGGAAACCAGCTACTAATTACAAATCGGAGCAGCGATCAAAATTGATCGAGCAAGGCTTCAAAATCCACGGCAATACCGGCGATCAATGGAGCGATCTTCTAGGCTTTGCCGTTGCCGATCGGTCTTTCAAAGTCCCCAATCCGATGTACTACATTCCTTGATTTGCCTATTTATGATTCAGCGATTGAGTAACAACTTATCAACTGGTTAATGTATCAAATATAAGACACACACTTCGTCGCATCTCCGGTGAAAATTTCATGATTTAACTTGAAAAGTACAATCAAATCAACTACACTAATTTTTGTTTTTAATTACAATGGCGCCACATTCTTACAAAAATCTTATGGTTACAAAAACATTAGCACGATCCGATTACACATAAGCAGACTTAAAATTTGGTTACTAATTCAGATTTTTGATTCTAGAAGTCGCAAAAGGATAAGATCTTAAAGCATAAAAAAGTGTAAAAAGCTTCTAACTTTTGACATTCATGGAGACGAAGTGTAATGATTGTCACTCTCTTTTAGCCCCACGCTTATCGCAGCGCAAGCCAGAGGCTGCGTCGGCATCCTGAAGCAGCTCAACGCGCCGCCGGAATAACCGGAGCAGTCCGGCTGTGGCCGCTGCAAATTCCTACCGGGAATACAGTTACCGGCGAAATCGAACCCGAAACTAATCCTGGAGCATTCGGAGCTAATCCCAGAGAAGAAGTTGAACGCAACCGTGAGATTTAACAGATTCCTCAACGAGCAAACCAAATCGGGAACCTCGCCGGAGAATCTGTTGTGCGCAAGATTCAAAACTTCAATCGCCGACAAGCAAGAGATGGTATCGGGGACATGACCCATCAAGGAATTGTAGCTGACGTCAAAGACTTCGATTTCGGAGAACATTCCTACAGATTCCGGTATGCAGCCGGTTAACTGGTTATTCAATAGCAAAACTTCTCTCACTCTCGATCCAGTGAGGCCGAAACTCGTCGGGATTTCGCCGGAAAATCGGTTATTGGCGAGATTGATCACCGAAGCCGGAGAGTTTCCGAGATTCCTGGGGATTTCTCCGTCGAATTGGTTGTTATTGAGGAGAATCGCGTCTAATCTCTTGTTGAAGAGAGCTTCAGGGACAAATCCTGAGAAATTATTAAACCGGAGATCGAGGTAAACCAGATTGGGAATGTAGATTGTGACCAAAGGGAAAGGACCAGATAATCTATTGTTGCTGAGATCAAGCTCCTGGAGAGAATCTAGTGATCTGAAGGAATCTGGAATCTGGCCGGAGAATCTGTTACTGTTGAGATGAAGAATGTTGAGGTCAGAGAGGTAAGCGAGGTCTTTGACGATGGTGCCTTTAAGATTTGCATGGTTAAGATCTACGGCGGTTATGGATTGACCAGAACAGAAAACCCCTTTGTAAGAACAAACATCTGATCCATTCCATGTCTTAAGAACACCAGAAGGATCCTCTGTAATGGCTGATTTCCAAGCTTGAAGAGCACCGTAAGCCACACTGTTTGGAGCCGTTACCGGAACAGCATTACGGTTACCGCCGTTGACTCCGCCGCCAACCCAAACCCCGCCGACGCCGGCACCACCGCCGATTCCGACTCCAATGCCGCCTCCTACACCAAAAGAAGCATCTGTCTGAATCAAACCAAACAGAAACAGGAAGAAACAGAGAAGGTTAAAGTCGCTGCCTTTCTTCTTCTTGGACATGTTTTACCAAGAAGCTGAAAGTAGCTTTTTTTGTGAGTTGACACTTCAGGAAAGAGAATGAACAGTGATTAATTCAGTGGATTAATGAGGATTGTGTGAGTGAGAGAAAAAGAGAGAGTGTGAGTGAATGTGGTTGAAGAAGCATTGATGATGATATGAGGAAATTTTGCTTTTGTGAGGGGACAAGATTATCAAACACAGTTCTGATTTGTTCTTTGTGTTGTTTATGTCACATTTGCATTTGGTTTTGCTGTGTTTACTGTTTGTTTACAGCTTATGATTGCATAAATCATATCACGGGTTCATCTTGTTTTGCCTTTTGTTCCAATCTTTTTTTTTTCTTTTTTATTGATTTCAATGAATTTATGCACAAAAGTATATGCATTTTAGTGTTAAATATTTGATCACATGTTTGTAGGAGACTCTTACATCTGTCATTTGAATGGATGTTATGCACAAACTAGTTGAGACCCCCCAAAAACGATTAGTAATGAATGCACTATTTTTATTTTATTTGTGAGTTTTGTAAGTAGTTTGTGAAATTTGGTTATGTTTTCTGTTTGTAATTTTTCTACCGTACAAAATAAGTTTAGTAGCAGTTGATGAACAACTTTTGATTATCATCTTGGTAACCATTATATGGTTTGCGTCCACATGCTATAATACAATTTCTAATTGATTGCAAATCTTGTAGACAGAAGTAATCAAGAATGTTCTAATAAATGAGAAAAATAAAATTGCTGAGGCTATAAATAAGAAAAGGCATAGCTTGTGACTGTAAATATGGTGTTGTTGACTTGTAAGAGACGTAGATTTTTGGGAGTGTGAGGCCCAACATTTTAATTGCATCACATGGAGTGGCACAAATGCATTTGTGTCTCTCCATTCAAAACAATTTAATTTAAATGTGTGGCTGCATACCCAATCCAAATATGTTTCAATGCAATTATTGAGAGGAGAGCTTATACTAGAAAAATAAATTACTTTGCTTGATCGAGCTAAACAACAAAAAATGTAGATTTCCAAGCATTCATAATATAAAACAAAACACAACAACATACACAGTGGTATTAACAACGAAATATTTTGATACTATTACTACCGTCTTATAAAGTTATAATTAAGTACCAATTTCTCTACCATTTTTATGCATTCAAAAGTTATAATATAAGAATCCCATAATACCATTTTTTACGCATACACGTGCCCAAAGCGGGCATGGAGTGGCGAACAAAAGGTTATATATGTAGTGTTTGGGGAAAAAGGATGGGTGATGTGTAGTAGGTAGGTTTGGTTGAATTACAAGCTGAAATTATGTCTAATGATTACAAACTGAGGGAGTAAGTGAGATTCCATGGGAATACTAAGCAATAAAGTAGAGAGCTGACAAAGTTCGGCTTGCAACCTACTTCTCAATCGGTAACTTTTTTGGGAAGAAAATAAAGAAAATGACTTCTGCTCAGCGGAAAAGGAAAATATATTAGGACATTTCATATTTTAAGTCGGTCTAGTTTTTTTTGTTTATCGGGGTATTATTTTCCTTTTTCTTTACTTCAGTGTTTTAATCGGATTTACGTTTGTTTTAGCTAAAAATTAATAAATCGGCAATCATTCCAGTTAATGCAATAATGTTACTATAGAAACATCTGATGGGAGTATTCGGATTGTTAATTGCTTGTTCCAATTTTGATTCGGATCATAATTTCAATTTGGTTTCGGTTTCCATTTGCTTGCTAAACTCAAATCGAAACATTCCAGTTAATGCAATAATGTTACTATAGAAACATCTGATGTGAGTATTCGGATTGTTAATTGCTTGTTCCAATTTTGATTCGGATCATAATTTCAATTTGGTTTCGGTTTCCATTTGCTTGCTAAACTCAAATCGAATCAGGCCTGTAACGGGCCCAACTCCTAAGAAGCCTAATTGTTAGTCGAGGACAGGATTTTGTAAACTTAACAGTATCATTTCTAGTAGGAATTTAGGATCCAGGGTGTAGAGAGTAGAGACTAGAGCGCCCGTGAAGTCTCACATGGTGTATAGACTGGTTTATATTTTGATTTTTGCAGTGGTTATGGTAACGGTTTTGGACCCTATGATCCAACAGTGTAGCGGGATGTTTCCTTCCAAGTTCCAATTGTGGACCGTATGATCAAACGTATAATGAAAGATCTATGACGTTGCAGTCGATTTTTGTGTTGATTGGCGTCTGTTCGCATGAGTTGGAATCATATGATCTAGTTGTATAGTAATTGCGTACCCAAATTTTTTTATAGATACATTTGTGTCATTTGGTAATACCGTAATAGAAATTGAAGATATATTCACTTAAAATAAATCTATCATTTTTGCCATTTACTAAAGTAACTCTTTTTGTAGTAATCACGGAGTCGCAAACAAACATTCAAAAATACGCGCAATGCAATTTGCTTACCTAAATATTTAATTAAGACATAAATAAATGATAAAAAAGTACAAAAACAGTATACAAAAATGAATATTGGTACGTACAAAAGATTTCGAGGAATATTAAAGAGTTCAAAATATCGAACGGAAAAACGGATTCCACTTGTCGAAAAAAAATTATTGTAAAAGAAAAAGAAAAAACAATATAAGAAATAAAGGTAAATATTGTCTGTTTATTCTTTTATTCCAGTTTCAGAATCTATCCATGCCAAAAGGTCAGTTCTCATCCCTTCTCTCCCCATGTTGATATTACTTTTTCCCCTCTCCCACTGTCACATGAACACAAAAAAACTTGGTGAATGAACTAGTAAACCTAATCTACTGGATCGATATTGGTAATTTTCTATCTAAATCTCGAGGTAGCTATAGAATTCTACACTAACTCTATGATCGCTAAACGAGCAAGAGTTTTGAAATCGATCGCATGAGTTTTAACATTTCCCCAGTAGATATAGGGTTAATCCTTTATTTATTTATTATCACTGATGTGATTAATTTAATTTTTTTTTTTCTCTTTTAGCCATTTAGGAATAAGCCATTAAGTAAAAACTAAAAATATTTGAATTTGTTATCACATGACAAAATTACCATATATCCAAGGATGAGTTAGGCCGTTATAGGGGTCAGTTGATAATATGCTAGAAAACGAGCGGAATATAGAATATATACATATAGAGAATAAAGCATCAAAGAAGGCTGCAATGTAAATATATACACACATGTATACTTATGCATATGGAAAGAAATTAAAGACTAAAGAGACCAAACATATACGTCTTACTCTTTAGGTATAGATTCCATTATTCCACAATTAAAAAAAAAAAAAAATTCTTCTTCACCAGTTTTAAGTCTACTGGGTGTAGTTCCCTCCTCTCTTGCTTCAAACGAACCAAAGCTAGCTCACACGATCACAAATGTACTCTTACTTATATATATATATATATATATTTTTTTTTTTTATAACAGAAATTCATTTTTCAAAAAAAAAATGTCATGTATTTATTATGAAACATATTCGTTATCAACTTATCATTCCACGGTGAATTTATAACAACTAATCCTATAAACACTGCTAAACCGCATTACCATTTCAAAAAAAAAAAAAACTATTAATGTACATTTTAATTTGAACCTAATTTTAGATGCTTCTACAATTAAACCGACCTTTCGTACATACTAATGTGCAGTATCGTATTTTCAAGTGACACTTGGTTTCAGTGCGTCGGATTACTAAAAGGAGAACGAACTAGCTATGCAAAAGTAAATGAACTCATGAAAAGTATAGGGAAAGTATATAATATTATTTACCAACATATATTAAACAAAAAACCAATAAATTCTTTATCAAAAAAAAAAAAACCAATAAATTATACAGTTCATCCTAATTCACAAAACAAAGACGACGACATGCAAAGAAATATAAATAAAAAAGAGAGAAAAGAATTTAAAAATAAACATACGTAAACATACTTATATCTAATTTAACATGGCACTGTTGATAATTTTCATGCAATTTTCCTTGCTTTTTTCTTCTCTTTGGAATATAACAGCTTTTATCTCTCATGCTTTTTTTTTTTAAACTTTGTTTCTTTTTCTTCCCCCTTTCTTTAAAATAAAAAAATATCAAAATAATCTTGAATATAAAAAAAAAAAAAACTTGATTTATGGCGCTGCTTAAAAAACCCTTCACCATATCAAAGTCATGCAACATATATATTTTTTTTTGTTTTCAGAAAAAAGGTTCATGCATATATAACTTGATTGGTCCAAGCTCGATTGATATACCGTTTTCCATGGAGATGTCATGATGTTGATGACGATGACCATCGTGATACGAATGAATATGATGGTAACATCTTTTTGTGATGTGGGTCATGATCATCAGATTGGAAAATGGCACAATTACCCATGATGATCTTGGTTGTCAGAAGAGTCAGGGGCTGGCCAAAACGTGGAGTACTTCAACCATTCTGCTTCTTGTTGGTTCCCCATTGATGATGATCCCTGCACCAATCAAAATTGCTTCTCAGTATAGATAATAGTATATAACTACATGAGTGTGTGAGCATATGCACATAGTTGAACTAACTAAGTCTATCTCATTCGCACTCTTTTTTTGGACAAAAAAAAAGTTCATCTTATTAGGTCTAGTTGGAAACTAACTGGACTAACTTCACCGAACTGAACTCACTTGATCTTCTTTCCTAATCTAAATTGACTAGTCCCGGGACAATTAAACTGAATCTACTAACTATAATCTGTTAGCATTCCACAAATAGGCATATATTATGGTTACACTTTTAATAATGAATTGCATATATAAAATAATTGTAGAACATAATAATAAGAACATTCCATTTATTAGATTTAATTAGACGGACTAGAAAAAAGGAGTGCAGACATGCTGTCCCCCACAAGAACACAAGGAAATCTACTAATGGCTGTCACCGAACTTGTCTCACGAGGTACTACGCATGGAAAAAGACTTTAATATTAACGTATATGCACACATTATATATAAATATATTCACATAAGTATAAATGCACCATCATTGCATTCTCAGTTAGTTGTAAAATGGTTTAAAAAAGAAGAAAAAAGAAAAGAATCTGACAAATTTTCTATTGTTCTTCGAAAGAGTAATTTATAGGTAAAAAGCAAACTATGACAAAAGCAAACACATCTCTCTTTCTTTATCTTTTCTGGTTTCGTTTACTTAACTCTGTTTTAACTCTTTCCAATTAAGTAAAGAATAAACTAAAAAAAAGGAATACATGTAGTCTTAAGTATCCATCCCATGCAAACTGAAAAAGAAAAACAGTATTTAAAAACGAAAAGAGTTTTTTTAATAATAAATATATATTCCTAACTTTTATTCAAATGTAACCTACATTGTTATCTTCGACCAATTACTGTATCTTTACAAATATTCTTATTATTTTAAATAATTATTTTCCCATCTTTACACACCCTGCATTTTAACTGAGAATCCAAGAATACTCTCATTTTAACCTTTTCACACTTTCACTTGTATGATGACTGCAACGTCTTACTTAATTCATAACATTTTATACTTAGGTACTAATCATGTATCTAATATATATACTTTTCTGTCAAAAAAAATGATGGTAATAAAAAGAGGTTTTTCCCATGAAATTAAGAGTCAAAAAGGTATTAATTAATAACTTACATCTTTTACATCATGATGAGTGGTAGATGAAGTGCAGCCCATTATGAGCTCTTCCAATCCAGAAGCTGACCTTCCTCCCATCTTCCCATCATTATGTTCTTCTTCTCGTTCTTGATGTTGTTGCTGCTGTTGTGTCTTGTTCAGTCAAAAAAGACAAAAGTAAATTCAGATTTTTTTTTTTTAATTATTTAAGAAAATTATCTTAAAACATTAAAATTAATCATCTTGTCTCTCCATCACCAAAGATCACAATGGTTTCCTACTTGTTCTTAGTTTGGCTGACACGAAAAAGTGACTTAGCTTTTCTGGGCTTTGGATAATGGGTAGTTAGTAAGACACATCTTCATTAGACTAAATCGCATAATTATTTATTAGACATTTGTATCTTTAATTTTTGTTTTCTTGACCAATATCTTATATATACTTTATTTGTCATAATCGACTTTGGTACAACCCAATTTGCATGCTTATGTAGTCCCATCATTGTTAAGTCACATGCATGCAAATATCTGAAAAACCTAACATGTGCGAAGAACCACAATTTCTACTACTTAATGAAATACGTATATATAAAGATATACATGTGTGTATGTGTATAGTAGAACACGATAAAAATATTCACATAACTAGCTATAACTAACTACTTTACTTTCACAATCCTAATTTTAATTGGATGTTGAGACCCTTGAAGAAAACTGATAGGTGCATTCCTAAATCAATAGTAACAAAAAAAAAAGAAGATAATTATGTTTTTTTTTTTATTATATAAAATAATAGTGATATAATAGCTAGCATGGTCGTATTCATGACACTGTAACTCTTACATAGATAAAATAATTATATATAACTATTTAAAAGGGTGTAAAGTGTAAACGCAACCCCATGATAAATATTTCTGATATTTCGTAAAATGTAAAAAAAAAAAAAATGAGAAAAAAAAATAGTCATCTTACCTGGTAATTTTCATTTGGGAGCAAGATTCTATGAACATGATAAGGGTTATCGTCAAGGATATTTATGGAGGCATGGTGAAGAGAAGTAGATGGAGAAATTATGGTTGATATTGGATGTGTAGGCTGGCTTATGTTGAATGCATGATGCCGTTGTTGTTGTTGATGGTGATGTTGATGATGGTGATGATCATGAGCCACATGATGTGATGTTGATGATGGTGATGCCTGATGACGATGATGACGAAGACGATGTTGTTCTGCTATAACATCCTCACATGTAGCTTGCCCGGTCGGAGTTTCCCTCCTCGCCACCTGAAAATTATAAAAAATAAAAAATAATTGCAACTAAAATAATTGATAAATATTTATATGGCTTGAGTTTCATTTCAGTCACTTTATCAATTACTTGTTTGGACCGTTGCGGTTTAGACATTGTTTTCTGATATTTATCAGGTCGGGTAAAACTTTAGGTCATATTGTTAGTTAAAAAATGATTATCAGTAACCGCCATTATTATCACGTCGGTTAAATTGATTGTTTAAAACCTTTTTGTAAATACATAATATTATGTCAAAAAGTTATTAAACTATCAGATATTATACGGATAAAATTAGAAATTCTTTACTTGCGATTCAAGCAAACAATAACCCTAAGCGTCATTTTTTTACCTTCATCTCTTTTCTCTCAATCTCATGCGAGAGCGACATACGTAATTACTAGTCAAATCAGGATTGGATATTCAAAATCAAATAAATCGAAGTGACTTTATTTTAAAGAAAAAAGATTATCTATAGGGGAAAATGTGTTTCAAATCAGTTTATATTGTAGGTATCACATTTTAATATTTATTTAATTAAACGAGATCTTAAATGAAAAAAAGAAGAAGGTCTTACCTCATCAAAGCTCTTCATAAACGGAACAAAGCTAAGTTGATCCATTGCATAACTCGGAAGACCAGCCGCAACCGCCGCAGCCGCTACAGCCATAACGCCGCCTACTTCATCAGATCGATTTGGAGGATTAACATTAAGAATCTCTCTAGACGAAGAGCAACTCCCACCGCTAGTAGTTCCACTATCTCTCCTCATATGATACTCTCCGCCGCCTCCACCGCTACTCCCTTCACCGCCTCCACCGCCAACAGCGTTCAAGCTTGATGTAGAAGACGACCAATTGCATTGTCTAGGTTGAGTCTGATAAAAGATCTTAGACACAACAAGCTCTCCTTCTTTCTCTTCCTCATGTGTCCCCAAATGATATTGATGCATTACCCAATTGGTTTTCTCCGGTTTTCGATTCTTACCAAAATTGGTATACAAAACCAAAATTTTCTTGCAACCTTTTTGCTTGCCGTTTACCATAACCGGTCTTGTCTTACCGGTCTTATGCCACCTCGTCTCACCGGAGCTACTACTTCCTTGCATATTATTGTCACATTCCGTTTGAATCTTTCTTCGCTTTCTTGTTCCCGTTGTGTACGCCTTCGATGGTCTATGAAAGAAGTGTCTGCTTAAACCATCTCTAGTCACCCCTACCAAAATAGAAAATGAAATAATTTTTTTATATTAATTTATATATATGTTTCTTGTGAGACCCAAATGAAAAAAGATTCAAACTTTGGTATGACCACATTCTCCATATATAGTCATATCAAACAATCATATATTATGATGAAAGATAGCCATATGTGTGATTTACATATGGACTGCATGAAAGATATACAATACGCATTGAAGTGTTTATGTAGTTGTATGTGTGATACATTCAAACTTTGGTGTGACCCAACTGAAAAATATCAAACTTTGGTATGACCCAATGCTCTATATATAGTGGTATCAANAAAAAAAAAAAAAAAAAAAAAAAAAAAAAATCATATGCATATATATTATAATGAACTAATAAAAGATATATGAACTTCACGAAGGTGTTTATGCATGTGCCAATGTACCGGGGAGTTTCTCTGGATGAGTGTAGCAAATGCCGTCTTCGCCTTCAATGGTGGGGATGAATTCGTCAATGAGAGGGTGAGATTTAATGTCTTTAGCTAAGACTTTTGCTTCTAAATGTTCTATCAATTCTTGATCCGTTGGGTCAAATTTCACTCCTGCTGGTAAACCAACCCAATCCTGCTAAAAAGAATAAAAGAGAAAAATTAAACTGAGATAAAGAAAAAAGTACAAGAGAATATAAGTATATACAACTGTACATATAAAGACTCGTACATATACGCTTTAAAATTTGGATTTTGAATTTCTTACAAGCGAGAGAATAAAACAGAGAGCATCATTCTTGATGTTCTTCATTTGATTATTTTCCTTTTTATTTTCTTTAAAAAAAACATTTACAAGTGACCTAAATGAGAAAAAGATGGAAGAAATAATTTATTTTTAAGTTTAGTAAAATAAAACAATAGAAAAAAAGGAATATCATCACTTACTGGTTTCCCTTCGAGCTTGTGGCCGCAGCTGGGACATTTCTTGGATCCACAAAGTTGATGTTCTTCGATCTTTGCGTCAATTATATCCGAACCGGTCACCGAACCAGCCGGATTACTCTTGTTCATCTCGATCCCTAATTTCTTGATCAATTTTCTCTTATGCGTCTGCGTGTAGGTGTGGAGATAGTAATAAAGCTCTTCCGATCATATCCGAGAGTTGATATTTATATCGAGAGAGAGAGAGAGTATAGAGAGAAGATTTGAATAAACCCTCTTTTATTATAGAGAAGACACCACTGATTTTGAGGAGACAAGACAAAAGAGGGTTTTTCTTGAAAACCTAACCGACACAAGAACAAGACAAAGTAAGAATTTATGGGGAAATAACCCTCAAATTATGCTAAAAGGAACAAACTTGGTCGAGCAGAATAAGATCTTAGACAGTACAGAAAATCAAGAAAGAGAGAGAAAGATGGCAAAGAGGAGAGAGAATTAATAAACGATGAAGAAGAAGGAGTAGGAGGAGGAGGAGGAGGAGAAGGAGAAGAAAGTGTGAGAGTTGGGATGTGAAGGGTATAAAATATAAAATAATAAAACAGATTAGATTTTTTCAGGGAATTAATAAATCAAGTATATAAGATAGTTGATAGTATATATATATATGTGTGTATATATGTGTCTATCTCGAACTTTAACTGAAGAAGTAAGCGAGAAAAAGGAAAAGGTGGCTCTGAAACCCATTCACTGACCACACCTTTTATTTTGCCTTTGCTGGTTTAAGAAGCCGCTATGTGTCTTTGAAGCGGTTTGTTTACATTTATGATTTATCTCATAAATCATGCACTTTTGTATATTCAAAATATACGTTGATTGATGAATGCTTTTATCCAAAAAAAAAAAAAAGGTTTCTGTACATGTATACGTGTCTGTATATGTGAGTGTACACATGCATATTGCATATTATCTATTCTTAAAACATCGATTTTTTTTATATTACAGAGTGGTATGAATTTACATCAAAAGCTAAGATATCAAAATTATGTCATCTTTATGGTTAAATGTGAATTTCATGTTGGAAAAATTGGGATTTTCGTTACTATAAACTTTATAAAAGTTGTGTTCTTTTAGATTATGAAACCTCAAGAAAAATAGATACCGATAGTATTATACATAAACGTATCATCTGATATGTACATATATTATATTACTAAATTTACTACATGGATTTTGTACTGAGAATATCCGATCTTAATTCTTTATGGTCATAATATAAAATACATTTGAATTTTTTTGTTTATAGTTCAATATATAGTTACTTCAATCTACGTTTAGTTAACATTTTGTGTGATAAACGTCAGTATAGTCGCCATCAAAACCTCTAATAATTTCTATTTAAGTACTTAACTGAATAATTTTGAATTTGTGCAAGTTTAAGAACAAGAGAGAATAAACAAAACAAAACAAATAAAGTAAAACAAAAAAAGTAAAAATGAAGAAGAGAAAGAAAAAAAAAAAAAAAAGACGAGAAGAGGAAGAGAGGTCACATGGGCATCGAGCTGGAGGAAGTGATCATTATTCTTTTATTATTCAGATTTTTTTAATTATTATTGTAATTTTAATTTCTGCAGAGAGATAAAGGAATTAAGAGGTTGCTTGATAAGTAAGGCAATTTGAGCAGTATACCCATCATATGGACCACACCATCTCTTATTTTTCTTATTTCTTTTATATTTGTCATATTTTGTAGTTTAAAAAAAAAAATGTCTCTAGTAATGTAGTACTAGTATCATATGTACATAATCGTTTAAAAAAATATATATAATTATGAGTTTGGTTTATTCAATATGTTATATGCCTCATGGAGATCCGTACGTTTACGTTAGCATGAAATATGAAATCATGGAATTAACCTGTTACATATGTTTCAGATCAGAACTTGGTTCCTATTCTCATAAAAATGTTTGATGAAGTAATCCTGAATATATGACGCTTAATAGTTAAAGCCATGTTGTTCCTTAAATATATTTATTGCACTATATATATAGTATTTGTCAATTGTCTTGAGTATCTTGACTGTAATGATTATAAAGTCATGTCGTATAATAAAAATAAATTTCACCAAATTTTTAATTTTATTTTCAAAACATAAATATACGGTCAAAGGTCAAAACTAACGAAGGACAAAGCGAATAAACAAAAATAGAAGGGTAAAAGAAACGTGTATCGTACACTTAAACTTCGAGAATACGTTTCGTGTTTAGATCTTAATTTATCGTAATATAAAAAATAAATTACGTTCGAAAACGAAAATGGATTTCTTTCAGATANAAAAAAAAAAAAAACCCCTTTTTTTTAAAAAAAAAAAAAAAAAAAAAAGAAACGAAAACACCATTTTATGAATAAACAATAAACTTTCGTCACTTTCTTGATTTTTCCGGTCACGCTGTATTTTAAATCTAGATTAGAAGCAGTTTAATCTAGAAAGTGTCAGGTGTAATAGCTCATACGGCTCTTATTATGTACGAATTAGGATAAACGTAGGCCCCATGGTTCCTTAAGTTGAGATCTTTGTATTGGCTTGTAGTTTTAGATCTTGGAACTCTCTTCGACCATTTTGTATTATTATGGTTCTAAAATATATTTGCTACTGTGTAGTCTTTTCTCTTTTAATGCAAGCAAACCCTTTAACAAAAAAAAATGGTTCTAAAATATAAATTAAACTGCCAAACATTCTACAGCCGTTGGACGTTACTATCCACGTAAATTCTGATATTCTCGAGCTGGTGTGAATATATAATTATCAAACTAATAATATTCTTCTTTCCTAGTTGATATATACCATGTGTAAGAAACGGAAAAAATTCTGTCGAACTTTTTTCTCTCTTTGAATAAGCGGGATCAAAATGAAAAGGGTTAACATATGGTTTTATTTGGAGTGAAAACACAAAATCTAAACTAAGATTGAAAGCATTTCGATTTATCAAGGATTAACTTTATCGTTAAGAGATTCGAGTTAAGGATTCCCAAAAGACAATCTCAATCCCAACGGTAAAAACTCACCAAACGAGAAAGAGGCAAACNATAAAAAAAAAAAAAAAAAAAAAAAAAACTGTGTCTACATATAGGTTACACTGTGTAACTTACACATCATAATTATATTATTTTGTATTTAAAGGAAAACAAATCGGAGAGTCAAAGAATGAAATCATGGAGGGGCCAAAGACGTGTCTTGAATAAAACATATAGATGCTTATGATTGCCTCTTTGTCTGGGTATTATCATATCTTTTGTCATAATTTATGTTTCTTATATGATTTTTTTTTATAAATCTTGTAAAACTATAGAACTTGAGCTTGGTTTTGTCCCATTTCTTATCACAAAGTAATAAACTATCTTCAGTTTTGACAGTTTTCGATGCCAAATTAGGTTATATATCTTAGCTAATTGCTAAAGGTTACAAATGCATAATATTAATAGGAATTAAACAGTTTAAACCAGTAACATATATATAAACCTTTGAGAAAAACACCAAAAAGTTGGTCGGAAACCAAATCAAAAACTCCGAGGACAAAAGAAAAAATGGTCCATTACGTCTAACAGTTAAATTGTCATTAAATTGAACGAAGATAAACATATCGGACGACTGGACGAGGCAAATCATGGCTCTTCGAGTGGTTCAGAAAATGAATGGGCTTAAGAGCTTTACTCATCAGTGTGGCCTATTTTAACTTTTAAGTCAGATGCGAAGTTTTGTGGGCCGGACTTATGCTATACTCTTCATTTTATTCAACTCAATACTGTTTAAAAATATCAAAATTAAAGGAGCACAAGTCTAATTTCTCCATTACTTTTTTTTTTGTTTTTGTTTTTGTTAAAAGGCCTTCAATTAAAGGAGCACAAGTCTAATTTCTCCATTACTTGCTGATCACATGTGAATGTGATTATGTAATTGTAATCATCATATCTTCACCTACAATAATACACTCAAACAAAGAATACAACACGATATTAATACCCACTAGTGTTTTTTCTTTAAAATATATGATTGACCAGAAATATTCTACAACACAAATACTAAAACGAATTGGTCGATATTCGTTTTAGAATATTCTCATTTTTAACCATTCGTCTAATTATATTGACCATTTATTTTCACATCCACATAGGGTAGACATGGTGGTCGTCACTTTTGTGGAGTTTACCACTAGTAATCAAATTTAGGAATATTCTAAGCATGTAAGATATAATCTTATAATCTTTGGAGTATCATTCACAGTTTGAACTATTATATGTTGTTCTAAATCTCGCCGGGCATTACTCGGGCGGTCCATAAATAGCGATTTTTGTAAAATCAGAAATAAATTAGAGATTAATCGGAGAGGAATTTTCACTATATTTTTATATTTTATTAAAATTTTATATATAAAACATCAATATGAAAATCATATGCTAATACAAAATATTATATTAAATACTTTTTCAGTTCACATCTAATACAAAAGGCAATAATAGTTTCACTCACTAAATTTACAAAAACATATTGTTTTGATCATATTAAAAATACATAAAAAATAATAAAAAATAATAATCTTTTATCTTTTTGGTGTTCAATATTGAGTAGTCAAAATGTAGTGGATTATTAGATGTGTTAATATCTAGAAATAGTTAATTACCAACCTGAAAACAAATATCAAAATCAGGTCTTACAAATGGAATTAGACAAACCAAATAAAGACATAACAAAAATGAAATAAAGACAAACAAAATTATCAAGGAAGAAGAAACAAGATTGGTCAAATTTTTGACCAAAATGGCCTGTTTAACAAATTAATTGGGCTCAATTTGATCAAAATTTTAATACTAGGCCCACCAATTTTCGTTATTCTAATGCGATTTTTGATATTATGCGTTGAAATCGGTTAAAGATCACAGTGTCACCGATTTCATGAAATCGCCACAGTAAATGTGCGGCCGCCTAACCGATTAGCCGGCCAATTTTTAGAACATGACTAAATTGATTACTTTCATATTCTAAGCATGTGTAATACGTACACGGCATGTAACATGTAAAGTCTAATTAACTTAACTGTATGTTGACAAGTCCAAAAAACAGAATCGTATAAGTAGGTTTATTAGTTATTAGAAAGTAGAAACATGCCAAGAGAAGAAAAGATAGCATAGTACATGGCGTATCCTAAAAATTTCTATAAGAAGAAACCTAACCAAGCCCAAATATTTCTAACAGATTTTAATATCACCCCTCCATTATTGAAAGGGTCAAATTTTCTTAAAACTAAAAAAACCTTCTATTCTTAAATGACCCTTTATTTTGTTTGTCTTGAATGTTCCTCTTAAAAGCAAAAGCCACAAACATATCTCGCCACTTGTTCACTATCCTCTTCATCCAAACATTCACCACAAGCCCGTGACGGCCTGATCTGCTTCCTCCATAGCTATTGTTTCCCTCCATCTGGGTTTCGTCTTCTTCTTCTTACTATTCAATTTCTCCAAAGGTGAATGCTTTTTTATTTATTTATTTTTTTTCTTTTTCAGTTTACATTTTTCATTTTGTGTGCAAAAAACTGAAGTCAAAGACTGTTGAGCCGTTTTTGAGTTCCTATTAAAAAAAAATATGGACAATAACATATTTCTCCGATCTTACATTGTATGGATTCGTCTAGATTCCGATCATCTTCAGGTCGGAGTACGGCGTCTGAAACCGATCATCATCGATTGGGATTCTCAATCCCTAGAATCAGCAGGAAATATCGATCATTGAGCTTCGATTCGGGTCTTCGCTTGATTGTTTCGCTCTCTGGTGGTAATCAGAGATTCGAGTCTCCGTCGCCGACAAGGTTGGTTATGGCAACTTCTGCCCTAAACTCCGACCGGAAGATCGTTACTGGCCCCGCTGGTTACGTTCTCGAAGACGTTCCTCATTTCTCTGATTACATCCCAAATCCTCCCGTACGTCACTCTGCTTTTTACAATTTCTTAATCGATATGCAAAATTCTGAAAATGCGAGCGGGAAAAAAACTGAAATTTTACGAGATTTTGCTTCAAAGTTTCTTTTTTTTTTTTTTTCTTTTTCTAACGTTTCTTTATTAGCACAATCTGTAGTGATTTTGTTTCTCTGATTTTTAATCCATTATTTGTCTCATGTGATGCTTCAGACATATCCAAATCCATTACAAGACAATGCTGCTTACTCTGTTGTTAAGTAAGTGACCGATTAGCTTTTACCTCAACTTTCTTTCCAAGTTGGTTACTTTTTCCCTCGTAACTGAATCAATAGCTTATCCGATTCCCAAAATGTGTAACCTTTTCCGGTAATTAAAGCTTCTGAATTTATCAAATCCAATGTGTTTTCAGGCAGTATTTCGTCGATGATGATGACACAGTTCCTCAAAAGGCAAGTGAAAAACTCTCTTCTTTAGCCGTTAACGTTCGTTTATTTGTCTCTCTCTCGTTGATGAAGATGTTGGTTACACGCTCTTTTTCAGATAGTTGTTCATCCTGACTCTCCTAGGGGAACACATTTCCGCCGAGCAGGACCACGTCAAAAGGTATTTTTTAAAATCCCAAGAGTCTATCTAAGCTTGAGAATATGAGAATTGATGCTATTTGTTTTGCTTACACAGGTGTACTATGAGTCAGATGATGTTCTTGCATGCATTGTCACATGTGGGGGTCTGTGTCCGGGGCTTAATACTGTGATCAGAGAGATAGTTTGTGGATTGTCTCACATGTATGGTGTCAAAAAAATCATTGGAATTGATGTGAGTCCTATCGGTTTAGCAGCATTGCTTTCCAAATCTCTAACTCAAAATTTATTAATCTTGAGCTCAAGTTGCGGTTTCAGGGAGGTTACAGAGGATTCTACGCGAGAAACACAATCGATCTGGACTTGAAAACAGTGAATGATATTCATAAACGTGGAGGAACCATCCTCGGGACTTCAAGAGGCGGTCACGACACCACCAAGATCGTTGATAGTATTCAGGATCGCGGGATCAACCAGGTCTATATAATCGGTGGAGATGGAACACAGAAAGGAGCAGCTGTTATATTCGAGGAAATCAGGAGACGTGGGCTCAAAGTTGCGGTTGCAGGGATCCCCAAAACAATCGACAATGACATTCCTGTAAATCTTGTTTCCCTAATGATTTAATATTTCTTTACTGTGGTTGTTGGAGATTATGAATGACTGTTTGTTCTTTCTTGAATACAGATCATCGATAGATCGTTCGGGTTTGACACGGCTGTAGAAGAGGCTCAACGAGCTATCAACGCAGCTCATGTGGAAGCTACAAGCTTTGAGAATGGTATTGGTCTTGTGAAGTTAATGGGACGGTATAGCGGTAAGCATTGCTTGCTATATGATGTGGTTTTTAGTTGAGTGTGAGCCCGAAGAGCGGTTTTACGGAGTTTTTTAAGGGTTTTTTGCAGGATTTATTGCAATGTATGCAACTCTAGCCAGCAGAGATGTGGACTGTTGCTTGATCCCGGAATCTCCATTTTTCCTTGAAGGCAAAGGCGGGCTTTTCGAATTTATTGAGAAACGGCTGAAGGAGAGTGGTCACATGGTGATTGTGATAGCAGAAGGTGCAGGACAAGATCTGTTGGCTGAAAGCGTAGAACAGGCCACTACTCTTAAAGATGCCTCTGGAAACAAACTTCTACTAGACGTTGGCCTTTGGATCTCCCAACGGATCAAGGTTCGTATTAATTGATTTCCCCGGAAAACCAGAGAATGTTTTTGAGAAAATGATTTTGTTTTCTTTCTTGTTCTTATGCAGGATCATTTTGCCAAGAAGAAGAACATCCTTAACCTCAAATACATAGGTATATAGAGATTGATATCTTATGATTTTTTTTCTTTTATTTGTCTGCGGAAATGATTGATGAAAGGATTTTGATTTTTCAGATCCAACCTACATGATAAGGGCTATTCCGAGCAATGCAGCTGACAGTGTATGCTGCACGCTATTAGCTCAAAGCGCGGTTCATGGAGTGATGGCTGGTTACAATGGCTTCACCGTTGGCCTTGTCAATGGCAGGCATACTTACATCCCCTTCTATGTGAGTCTGTCTCTCAGAGGAACCAAAAGTTTCAATTTTTTTATCAACCTGAGCATCTCCTAACAATATGGTTTGAACATTGTGTAGAGGATCACGGAGAGACAGAACAAGGTGGTGATCACTGACAGAATGTGGGCGAGGCTTTTGTCTTCCACGAACCAGCCGAGTTTCATGAAGCATGATGATAACCACCACCTGGATCAAGAAGCAGCGGCCATGAAATGGTGAACAAACTCTCTTGTCCGTCTCAAAACATTTGCTTGTGTTTGTTCTGTCTCTTTGTTTTGGGGAAGTAAGGTTTCTTTATTTTATAGAAGCTTATCGAAATGTTTATAATTCTTCTTCAACCAAAGAAAAGAGTGATTGGTTACAAATTGTGAGAATAATAATGTAATACTCTTATAATAATCCATAAGGTAGTAATAATAATATGAATAACTGATTACTAAATCAAACTGCAGCTGGTTTCCCATCTTTACGAGGATCACAAACTGCAGTGAGCAATCCCTTGGAAGGTTTCGATTTCTTAATAGAATCTTTCCCAAATTTCCTTCCAGATTCAAGAATCATCATCTCTTCTTCCTCCTTGAAACTCTGAACAATAAGTTGAACAATAGCTCCACCTGATATCGCCTCAAGCTCATGTCCTCTCTGTTCCAGAAACTTCTTGCTCTGTTCCGTAACTCCTATGTGCTCGCCGTTGATCACCGTTACGTTCTCATAACGAACAACATTTGGTTCTAACTGCAACAACAACAACCAAAAATCCAATGGTTAAGTATTTCATATCCAAAACCAAAATGTTAGTAAACCGGATGGTTCCAAAAAACTCCTTTCGTTCTTTACCATATGATAAACTCTTGCACCCTCTACAGCCTCTAAAGGTTTCATCTTCAACACAAAGCAGTTCAGAAACACTTGTATCACCGCCGGAATTATATGCATTCCGCCGCTTCCTCCTAGCACCGCCACCAACTCACCGTCCTGCAAATACAAAACCAATCATAACCGACAAAACTCAAACCTTAAAACCTTTAATCATTAAGACCTTTAGCTTTAAAGTCAAGACCTTGGTGATCACGAGAGGTGTCATGGAAGACAAAGGTCTCTTGTTCGGTTCAATGAAATTTGTCGGCGCCGGAGGAAGACTGTCCGGAGTGATCTCCGTCGGTACCGAGAAATCATCCATCTCATTGTTGAGTAAAATCCCGGTGGAAGGCGATAAAACCCCGGCACCAAAAACGTAATTCACGGTCGTGGTCATCGACACGGTGTTTCGATCTCCATCCACAATGCAGAAATGACTCGTCCCTTGGTCTCTCAGCTGGCTCCACCGGCTCAAATAGTACTCCGGCGGGAACGTCGTGTTGTCGAAAATCCTCTTTCGAATCTCCTCCGCTCGAGCTTTCGAGAGCATTCGCTTCATACCGTTCGTCACGTCGACGAACTCAGGGTCTCCAAGATCCATCCTCGCCGCAAACATATGTTTCATCGCTTCTATCAAACGGTGAAGCCCGAGGTCTCTCCCCGAAGCAGAGTACAGCTCCGAGTAGCTGTCCAAGATGTTCATCACCATCGGAAAACCGACCGTCCCGCTCGACGGAGGCGGCATTCCGTGGATCGTATACCCCATAACATCAACAGACATTGCGTCGGTGACTCTGACTTTATAGCTTCTCAAATCATCCATCGTTATGATCCCTCCAGCTGTCTTCACATCGTGGACGAGCTTCTCGCCTACCGTCCCGTTGTAAAACGCTCCCGGTCCTTGCTCGGAGATGGTCTCCAGACTCCGAGCAAGTTCCGGGTTGTAGCAAGTCTCTCCCGGTTTCAGAACTTGCCCGTTTCGTGAGAAGACGTTACGCAAGCCAGGGTCTTTGAGTATCATCGAAGAGTGGCTCGCTATGGCTTTTCCGAGATATGGAGCCACCACGAAACCGCCTCGAGCTAGCTTAATCGCTGGCTCGAAAAGCGGTTTCCATGGAAGACGGCCGTAACGTCTCCAAGCCTCGTAGAGTCCGGCTATCTCTCCGGGGACTCCCATCGACAATGCCCCGACGGATTTCGCGTTTGCGTCGTTCTTATACATATCCTGAAGAACCGATTCAATTCACGTTATAATATTTACTATATACTAAAACTGAAACAAAAATCGAGAAAGATTACCTTTGAAGAAGCTAATGGAGCTGTTTCTCTCATGTCAAAGGCTTCAGCTTTGGAATCGTCCGTCGAGGTGACGATCAAGAACGACCCGCCGCCGATTCCGCTAGACATTGGATTAACAACGCCGACGCATAAGGTAGTAGCAACGGCGGCGTCAACAGCGTGTCCGCCTCTTCTGAGGACAGAAGCTCCGATCTCGGAGCACCGGGCGTCGTCAGCAGCCACAACGCCCTTCTCTGACTCGATCGAGTCGCCGAGGGCGGTTGTTCCATGGCTAAGATTGTAGTTTGTAGCTTCTCTTGACAACAAAACTGTTATGCTGTCGCTGAAGCAATAGCCTAGAGAGATCAAAGAGTAAGCTTAAATAGTCAACGGCTTTTCACTGTCCTAGTAGATAAAGATAGTGTCATCATTGTTATCTATAAGGAGGCTTGTATCGGATCATATGATTGTTCCTCGATTGTTGGAAGAGTAAGAAAGGATAGAAACAGACCTGAAATTCCGGCAAGAATCAGAACCAGACAGAGGGCAGTCTTCAGATATCTTCTCTGTTTGTTCTTCTTCTCTAGGCCCAGGAGAGGATCGGCGAGGATATCGAGACCCATCTTCGATCTCTGCCTCTTTCCCTTTTCGATCTAGGAGGGAGAGAGAGTGATTGGAGTCAAAAGAGAAGTTGGAGTCCAAGTTGGTTTATATTGAATTATTGATATCGTTAGTAGTCTTGTTTTCCATCTACACGCAACAATAAACCAATCAGCAATCAGTTAGTACTTTGTTATCGTTTTACCAAATTTGCAAAAAGATTAGTCAACAAACAAAAATTAGGGATTTCAGTTCAATTTAGGATTTTCTTAAATAAACATCGGACCCATCTTCGATCTCTGTCTCTTTCCCTTTTCGATCTAGGAGAGAGGAGAGAGTGATTGGAGTCAAAAGAGAGTTGGAGTCCAAGTTGGTTTATACTGATCCCTAATATTAACTTGGTCCAAGTTAATATTAGAGAGTTGGAGTCCAAGAAAGTTCTCAAGTTGATTTTTCATCTACACGCAAAAATAAACCAATCAGTTTACTTTCTTATCGTTTTTCCAAAATGGCAAAAAGATAAGTAAACAAAATACATTTTAGGGATTTCAGTTCTTCAATTTGGGATTATTTTTTTAGCATAAAATTGTATTTTGGCCATTTAGGAACCCAAAATCCAGTTCGTACACGGTACATTTTAATCTTCGTCGACCTTGAATATATAGAAACTCTAATTTTATTATACTGTAACTTATAATTTTAATTGAGAACATCATGGTAGAGTAGTGGTATTTTTGAATAAATTGTTTTAGCTAAAGATATATTTTTGAATAAACTCTAATTTTATTATACTGTATTTTTGAAGACAATCAACAATATTTTTTCTTTTGCATAATTGTTTTAGCTAAAGATAACAGACGTTTCAACGAAATTTGAATATAGAAAAAAAAAAAAAAAAAAAGTTTCTTTAAAGGGAAATTATGCAGAATCATGGTGGCTGATAAAATCAAAACATATAAGGAGGAGTTGGATCAATAGTTTAATTAGCAGCAGCTGGCTTCCCACCTTTTCGGAGATCACTAACCGCCGTTAACACTGTCTTAGAATCATCTACTCTGTTTTGGACAACTAATTGAACAATGGCTCCCGCATCTTGACCCTTCAGTTCATGTCCTTTAGTCTCCAAGAAGTCTCGAGTCTCTTTTTTAAGCAAAATTTGATCTCCATTGTACACTTTCCAGTCCTCATATAACACCTCGTTTGGTTTCAACTGCACAAAATAAAATGATATTTTTGATCAAAGACTTGTTGAAAAATTCTGTTTTTTTCTTTTCATTGATGCATTTACCTTGTGGTAGATCCTTGGACTCTTCACAGCCTCTAGCGGACTCATTTTCAATATAAAGTGATTGAGGAACACTTGGATCACCGCCGGTATTATATATATCCCACCGCTTGCACCAATAACTCCGGCTAGCTCGTTGTCCTACGAGAAAAAGAACCAAAAACACAAAACGATTAGAAGAAAAAATAACAAACAATAGTTAGTCTAAAATCTAAGAAGATTTTGCTAGCTGTTCTTGATTTTGCGTAACTAAACTAACTATACCTTTGTGATGATTAAAGGCGTCATGGAAGACAATGGCCTCTTCTTTGGTGCGATGTAATTCGCTGGTGCTGCATAGTCCTCGCTAGGTATCGAAAAATCAGCCATCTGGTTATTGAGTATAATACCTGTTGATGGCGACATAAACCCTGACCCAAACGCATAATTCACAGTTGTTGTCATCGACACAACGTTTCTATCTTTATCCACTACACAGAAATGGCTCGTCCCTTGGTCCTCAAGCTGACTATATCTGTTTTAACACAAAAAGGCAATACATTAGGTCACTGGCTCTGTTAAAACGTTATCCGGTTAAATCATTCACAATTACCTGCTGCGGTAGTGTTCTGATGGGTAAGTTTTGTTGTCGGATATTTCGCTACGAATTTTATCGGCGAAAGACTTAGAGATCATCTTGTCGACAACATCAGATATTCCTTTTGCAAACGCAGGATCTCCAAGATCCATTCTAGCTGCAAGCATATACTTAATGGCTTCTATCACACGATGCAAACGAAGATTCTTATCACCAGCATTGTCGTATCCCGCCAATATATTCATAACCTGTTTTGTTTCCAACACAAANAACCTTTTTTTTTTCCAAAAAAAAAAAAAAAAAAAAAAAAAAAAAAAAAAACATGAAAACTATATTAATATTGCACAACGTTTATATATTAAAAAAAGAGTCATCATCCTCATTCCTGACCATTGCAAAACCGGGTGTTCCACTAGATGGAGGCCACATTCCTTGTATTTTATAACCCATAACATCGTTAACAACCAAAGCATCGGTCACGTTAACTTTATAATTCTTAAAATCATCCAACGTCATGTTCCCTCCAGCCTTATTCAGGTCCTTGACAAGATTCTCCGCCACGTCACCTTCGTAAAACGCTATCATCCCTCTCTCGCCCACTTTTCTCAAGGTCTCGGCCAGTTTTGGGTTGTAACATGTATCCCCTTCTTTCAGTAATTCTTCTCCATTAGTGAAAACACTCTTCAAACCAGGATCATCATTGATCATATCCTTGTTCTTTAATATGGCGTAGGCGAGATGCGGACCGACCTTGAAACCGTCTTCAGCTAGCTTAATAGACGGCTCGACCAGCCAGTACCAGTCGATACGTTGGCCGCTGTCCGTCCACGCTTCGAAAAGTCCAGCTACTTCTCCTGGAACTGCTACAGACAATGGTCCCTTCTGTTTCTTGTCCTCTCTGCCTTTGTACATATCCTATTAGGGGGTTTTACATTCCATTATAAATTAATTAAAAAAAACTACAAAGTTTGGCCTGCTACAAAAATTAAGTAATAAGACTCATAACCACATAATTTTCAGATTATTCGTACTAAAAACATTAATGTTTNTTTTTTTTTTTTTTTTTTTTTGCCAATATAAAAACATTGTTGACTCGTCGAAATTTGTAATCTAGTGGTTTAATCTTTAAAGCAGTTTCATGGCCGTCTCAAAAGCCAGCACTAGTATGCATGTGAGTTAGAGATTAAAAAAAAAGAAGCAGTTCATAACTATCATATACTCCATCGCTTCTTTAAAACAATTACTTATCTTATTATATAAAGTAGGATGCACGCGACGTGGTTGCGACACGTAAGATTTTTAAATATCAATTATAAATAAAATTTAAAAGATTACCAAATTTATTTGATTTTATTTTGTTTTTTCATAATTTATTTCAAAAATCTTAAAATAAAACCGCGTATACGCGGGGCCTAATCTAGTAACTTATAACTTTGTAAGTTTTTAACTACAAATCTATCATTTTCTATTATTTTTATTAAGAAAAAAAATCCATTGAGGGAAAAAAATAGAAAATATAATTTAAAAAATAAAGTAGCAAGCATGTAACTTTGTTATTAATGAGAAGAAAACCTCGTAAGCAGTCGATGGAGCGGTTTCTCTCATGTCATAAGCCCTAGCTACCGAGCCCGTTGATGAGCCAACCACCATGAAGGCTCCGCCGGCGATTCCGCTCGACGTTGGATTCACCACACCTAAGCAAAACGCGACGGCCACTGCGGCGTCTATGGCGGAGCCGCCGTGTCTTCCTAGCACGTGTGCGCCGATACGTGAACATGTCTCATGATCAGACGCCACGACGCCGTTTTCCGATGTCACAACCGAATCTTTGTCATTGCTTGTGGTTTCAGTTTCCTGGCCGGAAAAGTGTCTGCTTAATATAATGCCTGGTAATTCTGCAAGAACATAATTTCATAGAGAAATCGAGTAATTAGTATTTTTGACAAAATTCAAACGTTTTTAGGAGTGTATTAACTAAAGAGAACATAGCAAAGACAATAACTGAGTGTATAATCTAGTTAGGGCATTGATACAGCATGCCAAAATAAAAGCATAGTGTACAGTAAAGAGAACAAATTAAGCAAAGACAATACCTGAGGTTCCGACAAGAAACAGAGACAAGCACGTTGTAATTGCAATTGCAATCCGATTTCTTCTTGACTTGTTTCTGATGTCGTCAGAATCACGCAGTTGTACTTGATTCTGTTTCGTTGTAACATTTTTTTCGATGTCCAAAAATGGTTCTTGCAATGTAGCCCGACACATTTTGTGTCCTTTTTATAACTAGAGAGTCAAGTGTTGATTCAATATTTTTGGATGGAGAGATACAATCGTAGAGATGAGATTTATATAGTTGGATAGGGTCCAAAGAGAGAGAGAGAAAGAGAGAGGAATATCTACTCTACTAATCTTACAATGTGTTAATCAATGTTGCATCAACTGCACGTTCTCCTCCATACGACTATTATTATATTTATAATATTAATGAGAAGTACATTGTTAAAAAAGACGAAAGAAACCAATCTATTTAGGACTAATGTTATTATTGGGTTCATGAACAAATTGAGTTTGAATACAGAAATAAAAAAGGCAATTATGTATTAAAATTGACTTAGTAAAAGCAAATACCTGACAAAATATTGTGTGGATCAACACGCGGACCCTATATACTTAAAATAAACCGGATTAGTTACCAAACTATCAAAATTTAACCAAACAACGAGAAAATCGTATAACCAATCAATCAGTTCAACTAATGGCCTGTACCGAATTGGTCATGTTAATAGGCTTATGTGGATTTGGTTTTTTCCGATGTTGGTACGTAGCTGAGCTACAAAATATATTTTTTTTTGGTAATGAGAGCTACGAAATAGATGATATTCATTATTCATTTTTTTTTAAATTAAATTATTAACATACATAGATAGCATATAACATTAAATACTTTAATTTATTTTAAATTATTCATACACATATTGAAACTTAAGACTAAACAAGAAAATAAAATGATGTAGTGATAACTTAATCTTATTATACTAATTGTAATGTAGTTAATAACTTTAGTGGATATCTTAAACTACATCTTTTTAAAAATTGCCAGATTTTAAATTGAAAATGCTTAATAAATAATAATTACTAGCTAAATCATAAAATAAACAAAGTATCTATGAATCTATGCTAGACCTGAGACTTCGGGTTTTAGCTCGGGTTCGGATTGAGTTTTTTGAGTTTTGGATTTTGGGTTTAGAAATATAGAAATTGTTCGAAATTTAAAAAAAATTCGGTTCGGATTTGGTTCGGGTTTTTCCCGGGTTTTATTCCAGGTTTTTCTCGGGTTTCAAAAATTTTGGGTTAAGAGATACAAAACCGTTCAGAGTTTTGAAATTTTTGTTCAGATTTTTCAGTTTGGGTTTTTTGGGTCAGGTTCTGGCTTGAGGCGAAAGTCTCAAACCTAAATCTAGCCATAATATTAAATATGTACTTTGTGATAAAAATTCGAGTATGTTTTTAGAGATATTAGCAAAAATTAAAATGTGAATTTTTTATGATCTTCTATGAATAATGTTATGTATTTTGTGGACTACATGTCTTAGCTGAAGAAATAACAAATGTATTAATTTCTTAAAAAATGAAAAATAATGGACCATTATTAATTTCTTAAAAAATGAAAAATAATGTACCATTAAACTATTTATTTTTTGATTAATCTATTTATTTTTATTGATTAAGTTTCTTTTTTTTAACAAAAACATAACGTATCAAACGCGCAAATCCTCCATTAGTAATGTATTAATAATGAATACTCCCTCTGTTTCAATATATAAGTGTTTTTAGCATTTTTGTTTCATTTTAATTGGGGTTTTAGAGTTTCTATGCAAAATTAAATGTGTTGTTTTACTTTTGATTATTTATATTCTGCAGGTTATTTTTTTATTGGTTGAAATGTTTTGGAATTGATGATAATATATATTTTATTTCAAAAAATACAAAAATTAAATGACTTCTTAATCTGTGTGCAAAAACCTTAAACCTCCTGTATATTGAAACAGAGGGAGTATAATTTATTTGGATCAGTTATGTGTGTTTCTCATTATTACTAATCGTGATCCAAAGGTGGAAGCCGCTCTGTACCTTAGAGCATCTCCAGCGGTGTATCAAGCGGAGTTTTTAGGTGGGTTTTAAGCTTTTTTGTCAAAAAAGAAATGTTTTAATCGAAAAATAAGCGTGAGACGTATGTAAACGACGAGACTTTGCCACCGTTCCTGATACCCATACGTGTCACTGTGACATGTTGTGATTGGTCGATTTAAAAAAAAATTAAAAAATTAAAAAAGGAAGGAGAAAATGCAAAAAAAAAAAAAAAAAAGACATCCTCTCTATCTCCTCGACATTTCCGTCTGTGAGGGAGAGGAGGATTCCTTCACCGAACACCGAAAATCCGACTCCGCTGAGCATCATTTCCGGTCGTTCTCTTCTTCCTTCCATCAGATTTCGTTGCTGTGTTGGAAACCGCCGGATTCTTCATGCTTTGTGGATCGGCGAGATTCTCTCCTTCTTCGTCAGCATAGCCCTCGTCGCTTCCGTCTTCGATCAAACTGAGAAGCGAGATTCTTATAAATCGCGATCTGTCTTAAGGGGTTTTACTGTTACTGAGAAAGTTGAGATAAGCATTGTTGATCATGTTAGTATCATGTTATGTACCATGTTTTATTCTGATGTTGCTCATGCTTTAATATACCCACTGTTTGAGCATTTTTCATTATCGTTTTCTTTTACATATCCTTTCAAGTATATACATATGCTTTATGGCTTATCGCTTCAATTTTCCTCGTGGCGGCGGAGAGTGAGCTTGCGATGGTGGAGAGGTTGATTGATCGGAAGATGGAGAGTCAGGAGGAGCTGCTTGTTAGAGTAGCGACGGCAAGAGAAGAGGTTAGGCATCTAGAGAAGTTCTATTACGTTGTGGTGATTTCTTCTATGTTTGATTTGTTCTTTGTGTCAACTGGCTTCAATTCTTTATAAGTGTACTGAATCGTGCTCTGCCTCTTGTAGAATCAATTTATCTTGATTGTCTTGGATTGTGGATTGTGGATCATATAGATTTGTAGTTGCTGTTTCGTATTCTGAATTGTCTTTGATGTATCGTTTACCATGTGCCACAAGCTGCTAGGTTTGTCAACAGATTCAGATATCTGAATTGTCTTTGGTTTTTCTGAATGTTCTTTTGAATCATTATGGACTCAACACTACAAAATAACTTCAATTCTACAGCTGAAACTGAGAAGATACAATTCTCTCATGTTGTGATTTAGTTTTTGTAATTTTTTTTTTTTTTTTTAGATACTCTATAACCATTGGAAGACCAAAACTTATATATCAAACTCAAGTCTTTTAAACAAAAAAAACTTAACAAAAAAAGTAATAAAAAATGTTGTGATACCCATACGAGGTATCACGGCTGGAGATGCTCTTACAAAAATGTCCTATTATTTTAACATTTACACCCTCGACAAAAACATGCCCTATTAAAAAGTCAAATCTTAATTTTTTCCCACTCATCTTAGTTATGTTATCCTATTAGGCATCATCAGCCATTCGACAATTGGTGATTAGTTGCACGTTAGCATTGCATTGGGTGCGTATATCGTGAATTAGTATATTTTGAATACTACCGTGTGTATTACGAGTAACGTTAATGCGAAATCAAATCCCCAAGAATCAAATGAGTCGTATCTCGAGTTAGTTAATGCGACATCAAATCCCAAAGAATCAAATGAATCGTTGGCATGGACTCATATGTGGGACCTAATTCTTCGCACAAAGTGAATTCTCATATTCTTCCTTCGCAAACAGCATCGTCGTCCACACTGGCCCTTTTTATTTTTGGTAAACTATTAATTATTTGAAAGAAACTTATTTTTAAAAACCTCCGTTGCCGGGAATCGGACCCGGGTATCCTAACCGCTGGACGACAACGGATTTACTTAACGAATCTGAACTCTGGCCTTAGGCCTAACTAATATGGACCCGGGAAAATATATGGTTCTAACAGAGAGAGACGATAAACAAAAAACACACACAATTGAACGGAAAATTAGCATAAAATAAATCAAATAAGAGAAGGATCAGAAGCAGATGGCTTCCCATCTTTCCGGAGATCACTAACTGCCGTCAAAACTGTCTTAGAATCATCTACTCTACTTTGGACAATTAACTGAACAATGCCTCCCACATTTGTAACCACTAGTTCATGTCCTCTTGTCTTCAAAAACTCTTGAGTCTCTTCTTTAAGCTTAACGTGATCTCCATTGTACACCTTCATATCCTCATATAACACCTCGTTTGGTTTCAACTGCACAAGATAAAAAACATCTCTTTGATCAAAAAAAAATCCGTCAGAAAAACTATGTGTTGTGTCTTTGATGAATTTACCTTAGGGTAGACTCTTGGGCTCTGCACAGCCTCTAGAGGACTCATCTTGAAGACAAAGTGATTGAGGAACACTTGGATCATTGCAGGAAATATATAAGGCCCACCGCTCGCACCAAGTACTCCGACCAGCTCATTGTCCTACCAAGAACAAACAAACAACAATAATACACAATATTTAGTTTACTTACAATCTTGGTTCTGTATTGCTTGACACACACGAAAAGAGAAGAATGAGGTTTTATGAAACTACCTTGGTGATGATTAGAGGCATCATGGAAGACAAAGCCCTCTTTTTGGGGGCAATGTAATTCGCAGGTGCTGAAGGGAGACTATTAGAAGAGTCCAGACTTGGTATCGAGAAATCTTCCATCTGGCCGTTGAGTATAACACCAGTTGATGGCGACATAAACCCTGACCCAAACGCATAATTTATAGTTGTTGTCATCGACACTGCGTTTCTATCTTTATCCACCACACAGAAGTGAGTCGTCCCTTGGTCCTCAAGCTGATTATATCTGTCACATACAAACATATTTAGAACATACATAAATAAATCCTTAAAAGAATTCTAAGTTAAAACAGTCACTAACCTATTGAGGTAATATTCTGGTGGAAACGTTGTGTGATCGGATATTTTGTTATGTATTCTTTCGGCAAAAGACTTAGAGAGCAAATTGTCCACAACGTTAGATATTCCATTAACATACGCAGGATCTGCAAGATCCATTCTAGCTGCAAGCATATGTTTCATCACTTCTATAACACGATGCAGACCAACATTCTCATCAGTATTCTTCAACTTCGTATATCTCTCCAACACATTCATCACCTGTTTGTGTCCCAAACACCAAAACATGAAAAGCTATTAACATTTTTGCACAATGTTCATATCATATATATCCTTAAAATAAAAGAAACAAGTCATGATCCTCACCATTGCAAAACCGGTGGTTCCACAAGCCGGAGGCCACATTCCTTGAATTTTGTACCCCATAACATCATCGATAACCATAGCATCGGTCACTTTAACTTCATAACTCTTTAAATCTTCCATCGTCATGATCCCTCCAGCCTCAACCACATCCTTCACAAGCTTTTCCGCCACAACATCTTCGTAAAACGCTTTCATCCCTCTCTCGGCCACAGCTTCCAAAGTCTCAGCGAGTTTCAAGTTGTAACATATATCTCCTTTCTTCAACAATTCGTCTCCGTTAGTGAAGACACTCTTCAAACCAGGGTCGTTCTTGATCATAGCCTCGTTCTTGGATAAAGCGAAGGCGAGATGCGAACCAACCTCGAAACCTTCTCGAGCCAGCTTGATAGATGGCTCGACAAGTAGTTTCCATTGGACACGACCGTGTGTCTCCCATGCTTTGTATAATCCGGCTATCTCTCCCGGAACTGCTATTGACAATGGTCCTACTACTCTCTCCGCCTCTCTGTTCTCAAACATATCCTGTCATAAGGTTTTAAAACAAATTAATAAAGATTACAAGTTTTATTTACTTACAGGTTGTTGTGTAATGAGAAGAACCTGTGAGGCAGCCAATGGAGCGGTCTCTCTCATGTCATAAGCCGTAGCTACGGAGCTGGCTGATGAGCTGACAACCATTAAGGATCCGCCGCCGATTCCGCTCGACGATGGATTCATCACACCTAAGCAAAACGCGACGGCCACTGCAGCGTCCACGGCGGTGCCGCCGAGTCGTCCTAGTACATCAGCACCGATTTCTGAACATGTCTCGTGATCGGCGGCCACAACGCCGTTTTCCGACGTCACAACCGGCTCTTTCTCGTTGCTTTTGGTTTCAGTATCTTTGCCGGAAAATTGCTTGCTGAATTGGAAACCTGATATTATACAAGAAGATTTCCGGTTTAATTCCGGTTCAGTCGTTGGAAGAAAAGACACCATCTCAGATTCTTAAGAAGATCGTAAAAACACATACATACACACACACACACACACACACAAAAGATCAAAACGTTAATAGTGTTATAAGTTTGTAGACTCTGATCTTGAGTTATTTAGAATTCAATTTTCTCCGCAATGCAATATTCGTAACTAATTTGTATTTTGGGCTTCGATTTATCTAAAATCTATTTGTAACAAATTTGGCTAGTCATCACCAGTTTAAACCATACCTAAATAACTAATTGAAACCAAACCGGAAGACAAATAAACTGATTGTATGTTTCATTTTTCTCGAATATCCGCGTAACCGAGACCGAATCGTACTAAAAAGGTAATAAAGTGACTAAAAGTTCGGTATTCTGTTAGTGAAATTCTTTAAATAAATATATATATTCGTGCTTTAAAACAGAATTGAAGATGAGATCAACCCCCGAGTGATTTTCGGTTTCTGTATATCATAAATGGAAGAAAAAAAAATACGAAAAAAAAAAAGAAAAGAAGAATAATAATGCAAAAAAGCAAACCAAAACGATACCTGATAATCTGAGATTCTGAGAAGAAAAAGAGACAAGTACAATGCAAATGCATCCCGATTTCTTCTTGACTTACTTTTATTGACGTCAGATTCGCGCCACATTAATGTTCCTCTATCGCTGTAAAAGTTTATCCGATGTCCAAACGTGAATCTTGCAATTTACCCGGACCCATCTTGCGTACTCTCTTTCACTCGAAAATCAAGTTTTCGATTCTATATCTGGATGGAGGCACAATCGGAGAGGTGAGGTTTAAAACGTTTGATACAGTCCAAAGCCAAAGAAAGAGGGAGAGAAGAAATATTGCACTGCTACTAGTCTTTCTATATCAGCAATATTATTTATATAACGACTCTAATGTGTTATTAACTAATATAATATCTTGGGACGCTCTTGTTTCGCATTGTATGTGTATGTATTACTCTTTTTATTGTATAGAATATACTTGGTATATTCTATCTTGTTGTGCTGCAAACATCTCTGTTACTGTTAGCTTGAAAATCTCAATGCAGATTTGTAAATTTACTTCCAACATATCCTCTTGTTTAATTAAAAATAAAATAGTGCAATTTTTCAAGAAAGTGAACAACTCAAAAAAAAAATATTTACTATTTTTCATAGTTTATTGATATGTAGAAGTGTAACAACTTAGGAAAAACCTCAAAATCTGGAGTTACTGTATTTATTTTTGTTTTAGTAATGATAAGTTAGAAGTGGCTTACTTAACACTCGGAATTGCATGTTAACAAGCTCAAGTTATTAAACGAAAAACAAAAAGTATTTTCTTGCTTTTAGATCTTCAAATGATTTTAATTTAGTGATACTTGTTTATATATAAGTTAAAAAAACATATGTTTCGTCTAAACAAAAATATTGCTTACACTTCGTCAGTATAGTTCTAATAACTTTATATATTCATGCATTATTGATAGAGTGAAAGCTTCTAGGAATATATCTAATAATCGGAAATTAGATTTGTGAATACTTTTTACACCGCTTAATCTCAATACAATATGAAGCCTAGATGGCTATTTATCATAAAAGAAACTTTAAAACTTTAAAACCCTAATAATAACTAAAATATAAATAATATATATTTATCTAAATATATAAAATATAAATATTTAAGATATTTAGAGATATTCCAAATATCACGCTGCATTTTCACTGGCCAAGTAAGATTTGTCCTCGAATTTTTAACTGAGTTCTTGGAGCCAAATAGATCTTTGTAGATCCATCTTTACAAACAAGCTTCGCTGAAAGAATGAATATCTACTTTAGATTAGTATGAACCGAATTTTGTGCAGCTTTCCTAAAAGCACCATGTTTGAACACAAAATTAACATGATCAATGTTCAAAACATCATCCTCATATGTATCGTAGATGGGATCACCGCAGATTTCTCTATAAATCTTATCATCTTCATAAATATCGTAAATCGGATCGCCATAGATCTCTCAATAGATCTTATGACTCTTTTCTCTCTCGACAAAAAGATTTTCGCCTTCGAAAGTGTAGATGCTATCACTCACCATGATATCCAGAATTGTTCTTAATCAAAGAAATCAAAGAGACAAAGATCTGATACCAAAGCTTGTAGTAATATAACTAAATTTATTGATTCTAAGAATAATCGGAAACTATGTTTATGAATACAATTCACTGTGCTTTATCAAAATCTATTTAGAAAATCTCATTTTTATTAATAAATCAAGTCTGAATACAATATAAAGTCTAGATGACTATTTATGATAAAAGGTTAAAAACTTTTAAAACTCTAATAATAATTAAAATATAAATAATACATATTAAATATAGAAAATATAGATATTTAAAATATAGATATTTAAGATATTTCACGCTGCATCAATTATTAGCTTATGCATCTTCGTATAATGATCATCAATTGAATTTTAAACAACAAGAGCAACAAAAAGTTAATCCCCAAAACAATGTCTGATTGTTAATGTCTGATTGTTTTTTAGTCAATCCGTCATTTGGGTTTTACTAATCGCAGAACAGAAGAGTTATCTTTATAAATGGACCGGAAATTATAACCCAATTATACTGGATTATTTAAAGTGGGTTTTTAATTGGGCCTAAGCCGTAAATATCGACGACGTCATGTGATCATGTGCTATAGATCTCCCAATCACGCAATGTTTATTATAGATGTGAAGTCTTGCGTTGGTTGAGAAACGAAGAATAAATTTTTCCGATTGAACCAAATCATTAAAGTTCGTTTCTCTTTGAATGCACCACAACAGAACTCATAAAAAGTTGGAATTGCGCAGAATTGCGCAGATGTTGCCACGTGCCCAGATCTTAGCGGTAGCTCAAATTCTCTGATGTGTCGCGTCACCAGTAAAAGGATACGTTGATGGTCAAAGCCCAAAAGCATTCGGCCACGTCTACACTTCCGTACATTTTGTGTCACGTATTATTTCGGACTCGTGTAGATCTCTTTTTGTCGGGACGTCTGTTTTACGATCGAAGGACTGCGAAGAAGGACACGTGCTGCAAGAATAAGACACGTGGTCCTTACTTTGAACGGTATCACGTGACTTTGAGGCAGATCACGTGATATTTCTGTTGATGTTTCTTCCCTATTAGGTATTGGAGAATCTGACAGATTTAAGTTTTTTTTTTATATATAAAGGATTTAAAGTTTTTTTTTATAATCAGATAAAGTAAATTTGATTATTGTAGAAAATATTCCGATTCGGTTGGCATCATAATATGTTATTAATGTCATTCACGCGTTCAAAATTTTATTTTATTTTTATTTTTGAACATTTTTTTTTGCAATTTTTCTTTTATTGTAAACTTTTCCCTGCAATATTATATTCTATATAATTGTAGTTGTTGGATACTAAACAGTAAACACTGATGTGTAATATTTGTTTTGTAATTTTTGGTCATAAAGTATTGTTTTGTAGGAGAAAGAAAAGTTTCAAAGAAAAATTAGTCGAAATTAGTGGATAAGATCAAGAAATGGTGATTGTTTAAATTAAAACAGAGTACCTGATTTTAAGGGGAATAAAGGGAGTCACGTAGTAGGCATGATCGTGGGATCGATAGTATAACTTAATTATATAATAAATGTTTGGTGGAATCAAATAAGATATTACTCAGTTTGAATCATAATGGACGGTCGAGATGGATGGGGCATGCATGCATGAATGCATGATCCCTCATGCCTCCTCAAGAGGTGGCATTCTTATCATGTGCAATATCGACGCGTGTTCGCATACACTCTTTACGTACATCACATGCACAAGCTCCTTTGCCATTATAAAAACATTCCCAGAAGACAAATAATTTGGCTTCCCATTTAAGACGCTTTTACATGTTACCATTTTTGTCAATCGCTTAAATCGTCTGACGCACAGATTACCAGTTTTGGATCTGATGCAGTAACTCACTATGCTGTAATAAGACGTATGCTAGCTACTTTTGTTGATTATTCAATTAGAAATGAGAAATAAGACGAAACAGTGCGAAAACCTAATGATAACTCTTTTTTCAGTACGATCGGTCCAACTGAGCCACTAAAAGTTTCCAAAACTAAAAACATCATTGTTTTATTCGAATATGATATATTTAAACACAGTTTTGTGCTAAAATTGGGTATTTGTTAGAAACAAGTTATTGAATTTTTTCTCTCTTTTTGATAAAGAACTAGCTAGTTATAGATTTGACCCGTCCTCGTCGCAATATATCTCGATAATATTTAGGCATGTCAATTTATGACTCAATCCATGGGTTTTGTCCCATTTGATCCGCCGCAGAGCAGAGTAAACAAAAATCATAAAAAAGAAGAAGGTCATGCAAGCAGATAAATAAAAAATGTGAAGCAGGTGCAGATATATATATTATATTTTACAATTGGTAAATCATCCGCAATATTAAAAAAAAAATCTAAATTTAACTTTAAAATTAACAAAAATTAGTATTTATCTAACATTTTTATCAAAAAATTGAATATTATAAATAGTATTTATAAATTAGTTAATAGTTTTATTCGAATTCATAATTTATATATATATTTATGATTTATTATATAAAATATAAAATATTTTTATTAATATTTTATTTTGTTAAATATATATAACTTGTATATGCGGATTATCCATGAGTATTCACAAATTGAAACTTCAAAATTTGACCGGGCATGTCAAAGCGGATAAAAAAATCAGGTGGGATGGGTTTAATTTATTCGATTGACAGGCCTAATAATATTGACCAATAAAAGGGGGAATGGAAAAGTACAGCCTTGTCCATATGGTTAATCCTTATTAGTAAATAGATATCGCCATATCGGAATCATATGGCGAATATTACTGTATTTGTTGTATTGTCGAGATGCTCGATGATACAGTTTTGTTACTATTTAATAATGGATGACAAAATGATGCTCGAGAAACAAAAGAAAAAAAAAAAGGAAAAGTAATAAATTGACATCTTAAATAAAACTTGTGGTTGTGATTACACAGTGTCGAATTCGGGGGTCACATGGTTTCTTTTTCATTTATACCTCTCAAATAACTGATTACACATGGTTTCTTTTTCATCTATATATATATATAAATTACAATACTCATATTTGAAAGAGTGAATTGCAGAAGTATATCTTTGACTGTTAATATCATCAGTTATACTATTATAGCGTCCAGCTAAAAGGTGTTAAAGAAAATAACATTTTTGTACCAAAATAAAAAATTTCAGATAACATTTTTGGCGATTTTACTTTTGTAGCAAAAAATGCTAGCCTCTTCAATATTTTATTTTTCATGATTTAATAATTTACGAAACGTTAATAAAAAAAAATTGTGTAATAATAAAATATTGTGTCGAATAATAGTGTAAACATGATACAATTACCAGAAATATAATTAAATTTGTGAAAATTTATATTTTCATATAATTTGTAAATAAGCTCTAAAATCTAAATCTTAAATCCTAAAATATAAATATAAATTTTATAACCGTATACTTAAACTCTAGATTCTATAATATAAACCATATATAAACCCTAAAATCTAAATTATAGCTAAAAATTAGTAATCCTAAAGTCATTAGTATATAATATATCCAAGTTATAGCTAGTGTTGTTTAATAAAGGTCATTCATCGTAGATATGGTAAAATAAATAAAGGAGAGAGATAATAACTCAGATAAGAGAGGGAAAAAGAGAAAAACGGAGAGAGAGAGGGAAAGAAACAAGAGAGGTGGGGGATAGACTAATTTAAATATACTACCTATCTCCTCGAGTCGAATTAAATCATTACTGCGCACCTACTTCTGTTAGATATTTGGCTAATCTGTATACGTAGTTTTTAATTACAACCTCTTGTATACGTAGTTGTTGATCATAGTATCGCACCGATCAAAAAGGACACAAATTTCTTACTTCATTTTTATGCACATAAGAAAACCTATATATAGACCAATAGAATTGCCAAGTTTGTATTGTTTATGTAGTATAACATTAGGAGCACGACTTAGGATCTTAGCCATACCGATGTATAACTCGTTTAGCGTGAATTTACGTTTATTACTAATAATAAATTATATATCTTAATAACTTTGTAAACTATGTGCTACAAGACCAAGTCTATTTATTCTATGAGCAGATTTTCTATTAAAGTATTAGACAAAAAGTATGGCTGCCAAATAAGTGAATGTCGTCGAATAACAAATATCTAAGCGAGTAGAAATCAAAAGAGAAATAATCTATATGAGTTTTTGAAGTCCGTCTTTCGATTGGATTGCATTTGCAAGTTGAGAGATATAATTAATGTTTTATGAAGCATTAATGAGTGAATATGTATATATATGGTCCCTCTTATGTATGTACTATATAAATCACTTTCAATCAAATTTGTCTTCCATTTTTTTCTTTATAAATTACTCCATCCCTTTCATAATATATATGATGATTTATTTTAGACTATTGCATGTACTTTTGCTAATTAATATTACAAAATTGTAATTTTTACAATAATTTTATAATTTTTATTGGTTAATGGTTATTTAAAGTTAGAAAGTAATATACTAGTAATTAAATCCATGCAAAAACTCTAAAACATCATATAATAAAAAAATAACAAACTACAAACTTCAAGAAGTAACTGAATTATTGAATTACTATTAGTTAATATTTATTTAAAAATGGATTGTGTAATAAACTAATGTATTAATGGTTAAATAATAAATATTTTTTAATTTATGTGAAAACTTTTAAAACATTATATATCTTTTTTGTAATAGAGTAATACTTACTCTATCCATTTCTTTTTACTTGTTTAATTTTTTTATTTCGTTTTAGTTGTTATATCCAATTTTAAAATATTTTTTTAGTGTTAAATTTATAAATTAACTTTAGATAAAATGAACAATACTAAAATTTAATATTTATTTAGTATGTTTTATTAATATACATCTTTAACAAAAATATTTTATTAATATACATAAAAATGTGTAGAACCAAAGTAATTATATATTTAACAAAAAAAAAAAAAAACCAAAGTAATTATACAATTCAGCCTCGTAAGAGCAGCGACACTAAAGATATTTTGGTCCTTACATATACGAAGGTTTAATCGGTTTAGTGAATATGAAAACGAAAGCGTTGTGCGTACATTTCACTATCTTCCAAATAAAGATAGATAATAATTGCTCGTTGAATCGTATGAACTACACGTTTATAGATATTTTGCAACCTGTCGTCTCGTTAGATACTTAGATCTAGGAAATATTGATTTATTAATCTGTTTCATATTGGACATCAGAACCCTCTTTTGTATATATATTGTTCTGTTTCATATTGAACATCAGAACAATATTGATTTGGACATCAGAACCCTCTTTTAAAAAAATTTATCTAGCTGTTGAAAAAATAATTCACCGATTATTTTTTAGCTACACCGATTGCCCGTTTAACTGAAACTTAAAAGACCACAACGTTTCGATTGTATATTAAGATAAATAATTGTTAGGGTAAATAGAGAGGAGGCAAAAAGAGGGGAAAAAACGAATGGGAAAGAAGAAAGGATAGATGAGAGGTCGATTTGTATGGGGGATATGGAATTGCTTCCAGTTTTAGCAAAGAAACATAAATGTTTCCCCCATTAATGTCTTTAAACGTTATTCCAAATCTGTTCCAACATGTCTTCTTCATCCGACCCATTTCTTATCCATTTCTCTTTTTGATAAAAACCCTCTATCCAAAATTGATACTCAAGTCTAGTTTTTTCAAGAATTATGTATGATATTTTAAGATTCGATATCTATTGCACAGTCGATTTTTTTCTTTTCATTGTATGGTAACAAAAGTGTAAGAAACTAAAATATATACGAAAATGGCATAGTATTTCGGCCAGCCAAAATTTAATCATAAAATGTCAGAACAATATATATATAGTTTAAGTTAACGTGGAAATTTAATTTTTAACAGTATAATAAAATAAATATGATTGAGAACAACTATATTACCTTTAAAATAGTGTGTCTTGTTCCAGTTCGAAAATCATCAAGAAAATCACTATAACGATATTTTTTAAATAGGATATTCGAATACAATTAAAAAATAATATGCTTAGAGTGTTTTGGATTAGATTAAAACTCTATGGGATGGATATAAACAAATAAAATTATAATTCTAAATAGACTATGTATTCGGCTTGTACTGAGGATAATATGCAACAGCTAAATAATATAATTAATTAACTAAAGTTGGATTAATCTATTTTGTCGTCTTTCAGCGTATCTAAAACTCGACCGACTTCGGAAGGCAACGTTTCAAATGAAATCTAATAATCCTAAAGGAAAGACTACGCTCACAAGTCGGTTACATTAACTTCCTCAAAGTCAATTGATAAACGTCCACATCATGAAAACGTCCAGGCAAGTCTATCCGGTGGAGAAGTCTCGAGTCGCTGTTACATTAACGTAACTCACGGTCTTGTTACGGTAGCATTTTTACAAAGCTTTTAACTGCGGTAGAAAGGCAGCTCCTAGTCTTAGGCTTATAGCGTTAACCATGGTTAAAAATATTTAACTAAACCATGGTTAAGCATTTCAACTACATAAAGCTTTGCCGGTGAATTAGCAAACAACAATAAACTCATTCGCTTCCGAGAAAAACAAAAACTAAACAGAGAAAGTCGACGACGAATGTGGTGATTATCGCTGGACATTAGAGAAGATGATGATCGGAGAAACTCGCCGGACTTACCCTACGGTGGAGATTCCTCCATGGCCGGTTTCTGAAGAGCTTACGGCGGCGGATATGTTCTCTCCGGCGATGAACAGTCCAGATTGCAGCATGCTTGAAGCTTTAGCGGCGTTGCAGCGTTATCTGCCGTCTAACGAACCGGATCCTGATTCAGACCCGGATCTGTTGGGTCCGGACTCTCCAATCGATGCTTATTCCTGTGACCATTTCCGCATGTACGATTTCAAAGTGAGGAGGTGTGCTCGTGGCCGGAGCCATGACTGGACGGAGTGTCCTTACGCCCATCCCGGAGAAAAGGCTCGCCGGAGAGATCCGAGGAAGTACCATTACTCCGGCACGGCTTGCCCTGATTTTAGAAAAGGTGGTTGCAAGAAAGGCGACTCGTGCGAGTTTTCTCATGGGGTTTTCGAGTGTTGGCTTCATCCAGCTCGTTACCGGACTCAGCCGTGCAAAGACGGCGGTAACTGTCGCCGGAAAGTCTGTTTCTTTGCTCACTCGCCGGATCAGCTGAGGTGTCTCCCGAATCGAAGCCCCGATCGGGTTGAAAACTTCGACGTTTCGTCTCCGATTCGTCATTCATGCGCGAGAGCGTTTCAACTCTCGGTTTCTCCTGGTTCTGGTTCTGGTTCGCCGCCGATGAGTCCAAGAGCTGACTCGGAGACTCAGTCACTGAGTCGTTCACTCGGCTCTAGCTCTATAAATGATGTCGTCACGTCGTTTAGGAACATACAGTTCGAAAAGGTGAAGTCTTTTCCTCCGTCTTACAACAATCAGCTACGCTCCTACCAATCCGGTTTCGGGTCGCCCCGAGGATCCATCTTGGGTCCTGGGTTTCAGAGTCTGCCCACAACCCCGACCCGACCAGGGAATCTGGATATTTGGGAGAATGGTTTAGAGGAAGAGCCCGGAATGGAGCGAGTCGTCGAATCGGGTCGTGAGCTGCGAGCAAAGATGTTCGAGAAACTGAGCAAGGAGAATTGCATGGATCGGGCTGACCCGGATCCGGATCAGAATTTGGGTGAAGCTCCTGATGTCGGGTGGGTATCTGAGCTGGTGATGTAGGGAGAACAAAATCCGAACCGTACCCGGAAATTAAAATTTTTATTGAGGAATCAGTATCGTGTTTTTTTTTGGGATTTCTTCCAAGGAAAAGAGGAGGAGATCTAGTGTGTTCATATTATTATTTACTAATTTCGTATTATCTGCTAATAATATTTAAATATGGATTTTTGTGGAGGATTTTTCTGATAAGACTTTGGAATCTCGTTGTATAGATGCTAGGGCTTTTAATTATGGAACATCAATCAATATATATATATATATATATATATTATTTATATTTTATCGTGTTGTGTAAGACTTCGTTAAATGTAATAATAACCCATGAATGAATGCTAATAATTATCTATTGTTTTTCCCTAATTTTTCTTGATCCACGTCGATTTGTTTTACTAGCATTTAGGCGTCTTAAAAGCTTGAATTAGTCAAATCTATATGTGTAAATTATAAATAAAGTTAAAACCAATGAAATACTTGTTCAATGGTGTCAATGTCGTTTCAGAATTATTCAATACGATATTGCCATAGCAAAGATAAGAAAATGACATTGACCAATACAAGAGATAATTTGAAATCACATAGAAAAGTCGGAGATATTAACCGATCTATAGAGAAAACCAAAGTAGCTTTTGAGGCAAAACTGAGTTTGAAACAGATGTATATGAATATAAATATTAAAATTTTGGTGAATAGTTACTAATGAGTAACGGTGTAATGTTTAGGGAAAACAAGTAACCGTGTAAATGGAGTTAACATTACGTAGTTAGATTACTTTTTTTTTGTCAACAATTAAAAATTACCATATACTTACGTTATTAAGGAAAAAACGACATGTGGGTCCAAATGTTAGGTACCGTATCACGATTAACATTTTTAAAAAAAACATAATTATATAATTAGATTCAACATGAAATGCACATACAGATATCGTAATACGGGGAAACGGCCAAATCCGTAATCAGATAATAGATTTGTGTAGGGCGATTAGCCAACAAACTCGTGCATAATGTCAAAAAGAAAAACCTAATTATAAAGGCATTTATGTTAGACCAAATTACTTAATAGCTTTACTATTTAAACCACTTTCTTACGCCTAAACAACATAACCAAATTTTAAATTTGATCTAAGCTTGTCCAGTACTTGTTATGCCTAGATGGCTTAGATTGCTATAATATCGACAATTTCAGTCTAAGGAATGAACATGCACTAGCAAGCAATTTTCATTTCACCACAAAAAAGAAATGCATATACCAATTTTCTGGATAGAGAAAACAAAAACAAATGAATCTGCAAACCAAAAATTAAAGCGTAACTCAATCAAATATGATATTTGATAAAATACCGTAAAAAGAAGGGAACACAAATAATTTGTAAGAGAGAACATAAATTTATCAGATCAATCAAACCTTTTTGATTTATTTTTTTCACTACCTTGCCGTTGGGCCAAACGTGTTGTAATCTCCAAAAGTAAGCGAAACCGAACCCGACGTGCTATTATATTCCATACTGCTATAGTTCCGAATCGGCGGCTTCGTGACCTGCTTCTCTTTCACTACTTCCTTCTTCTCATTAAGGATCTTTGGCTCACGAGCAAGCTCTGCCGCTAAGCACTGTTTCAGATCAGACACGATCTGGTTCGTTGTTGGTCTGTTGGTTCCTCTGTCTCTTACGCAAGACATTGCCACCTCTACAAATTTCCAGGCTGAGTTTGAGGAGAAGTCTCCGTGAAGCCGTGAGTCCACGACGCCGTCTATGTCACCGGTTTCGAGGAAAGGCTCGACGTAGTGGACAACGTTCATTTTGTCTCCGTCGTCGGTTTTCATTATGGATCTCCGGCCGGTTATGATTTCTAAGAGGACGATCCCGAAACTGTACACGTCGCTCTTCTCGTTTAGCTTAAACGTGTTGTAGTACCTGCCAAGTGGCGCCAAAAATTGTGATTTTCTTTTTTTTTGTTTTTTAATCGTTAAGGGCGCTTGTTTAGCCTTGAACGGTTCTCTCTATACATTAACCGAAAATAACCGAAGAGATTTACCGACGGTAATGGTTAAAAATGAAACGTACTCAGGATCGACGTAGCCGGGAGTGCCCATGACGGCAGTCACGACGTGGCTGAGATCATCCTCAGGGAAGACCTTAGAAAGACCGAAATCAGCAATCTTGGCTTCCAAGTTATCGTTTAATAGAATGTTTGCTGTTTTAACGTCTCTATGTACAATTGGTGGCCTACATCCATGGTGCAAATACTCCAATCCTGTTCAAGAAAACAAATATAAAACGAGTGAGACTGGACCAACCTTGAGATAGACTTAACCGGGTTTGATATCTCGGTTTAGCTTTGGGAAATCTAAGAAAGTTATTGAGTGAGACTGGACCAACCTTGGGCAGAGTCTATGGCTATATGGAGCCTCTTTTCCCAGCTAAGATCCTCTGCGTTCTCACTTGAAAGATAGTCTTGCAAGTTTCCATTGGCCATGTACTCATAGATGAGAGCCATACTTCGACCATCATCGCAGTATCCAACAAACGAGGCTAAGTTCCGGTGATGGACCGTCAAAAGAAGCTCTGCCTGCAAAACACTTTCACACTTCAGCATCCTTAAAATACATCTGATAATGTTTTTGGTGTTGACTAGATTACCTCAACTTGGAATTCTTTGGAAACCTGGGTTGATGACGATGATGATCCTTTGGATTTCCCAAATGAAGAATCGTTGATCATCTTTACAGCAATCTCAGTCCCATCTTCGAGAGAACCGAGGTAGACAATACCAAAACCTCCTTTACCAATCACTTTGTTGAAGTTGTTTGTAATGCTAGAGACTTCACTATATGTGAACCTTCTCTTCCCTGAAGGCAGAAGCGGTCCTGAATAGGCTCCTGAATACACTAGCAAAATTAAACACTTGTTTTCTTTCAGCAAAAAGAAAATACTGACATTTATTGACCGTCAATAAAAAAGTAAAAAAAGACCAACAACTGTCTTTACCTATTTTTCTTTCCCTTCGCATGATGCATATGATAACCAAAGCGATAATGAGAACGATCACTAATGTGGATACAACTACTGGCACAACGATTCTATTCCCCTCTCGACATGAACGTGAGTGACAAATGTTATGTTCATCCACACTGGAAACAGAGAGGATATCCACAAGCTTCAAAAATATGATTGTATTTTAAAAAGGTGAGTATGGTTTTGACAAGAAAATGTACCTGAGTGCAAGTCCACCAGCCATTGTTCTCTTTCTAAGAGATCTTGGGACAAACCCAGTCAAGTTATTTCCCTTCAGATTCCTGCAAAACAAATGAATGTCAAGAGAAAAAACAAGTACTGATTGTCTATCAATATAGACTACAAAAAAAAAGTCTCTAAGTGGCACAACTCACAGGAACTTCAAGTTTTTTAGATCAGCTAAAAACTCCGGCACAACTCCTTTTAGGATGTTGTTTGATAAATCCCTGGGAGAACAATGCACACTCTCTTAGTCTTAGGCAATGTGAATAAAGTGGTGGAAAGTGTTCACGTATACTTACAATGACTCAAGAAGGGAGAGATTTCTAAATGCCAAGGCTATTGGCCCTTGTAACCCGCTTGAGCTGAGATTCCTTCTCGCATGAAAAAAAGCTCTATCAGCAAAACTTTTCTTTTTTAGGGTAATACAAAAATGAAAGTTTTGTCTGGTCAAGATGAATCACTCACAAGGACTTGATTTGATGATTAGAACTGTTGAAACTGCATCCAACACCTTCCCAAGGGAATAGTCTTGGAGCGCAAGGATCACCACTCCAAACCTTATTCACTTTATAAGTTGATTTTATGCTTTCTATGGCGCGAACTGCAATTAACAAGAGAAATGAAAAAAACTGTCAGTCTCAGTAGAAATCTTACGAACAGAGTGAAGATGAACATTACCGTCTTCAACTGTTGTTGGAAATTCATCCAGAGACTGTGCTGAAAAAATCTCTATAGCATTAAGTATTGGTGGAAGTGTTGAATCTGAGGTCTTCTGAACAGAAATCCAGTGATCTTTACCGGTGAAAGCTCTAGAATTAGACAATGTCATTGAGTACTCGGAAGAAGGGTTGAAAGAACCTGAAACAGGGGACCCATTCCAGAATATCTTGATTGTCCTGCTCTCATTCCTCTTGAGATGATCAAGTTCCGCGAAGTAAAGATAAGCATAGAACCGAGTACTTGGATCCTCCGATGTCCAGAAGATTTCCAACGGTTCGTCATTGCTTTTAGGCGAAGCAGCCGTCTTAATAACTTCATCTGGTGGCTTATAACCACTCTGAAAAATATCCAAATAACCAGTTGTCTTTGTGGAATTCCAAGAGACAGGAGTGTAAGGAGACCAGATACGATCATACACATCGTTTTGGTACCGTCCTGTTCCGTTTAAATAACCTGTGTCCCATCTTTGATGGAGCACCAACGAGACGTTTCTTCCGAATTCAGTACCGTAGATTGAGCTGTTCATCGGCCGGAGCTCCAAGGCTGAGATAAAAGGAGTTCCTGTACCTTTGTTCACAAGGCAAACATGCACGGTCTCTGACTCCGCAAAGCTGAGAATCTCCTTGATGATGTTCTCTGATGCGTTTCTGAATGTCACCGAGGTCCAGAAATTGACGTCTACGTAGAGATCAAACTCAGGGAGAGTTTTTTCACCGTCGTAGTTTCCGTACATGAAAGTAGCTCTGATGAGGTAAAGATTCCCTTTGCCATCCGATGGGGTTAAGGAGTAACAGTTTCTTTTGCCTTGTGGGAATGATCTGACGTCAGCAAGCGGGAACGGCAAAACCGGGTTCGCCGGGTAACCGTATTCTTCAGAGACGTTGACGTTTACTCCGGCGTTTATGAAAGCTGTGTCCCAGGTGTAACTGATGCCAGTATCAGTGTCTACATAGTTTATATTAGGAGGTGACCCACAATCTATGCTGATGAAACCTGGATCATGAAAAGAATCATAAAAGACCTCAAATTTATTCATTAACGTTTGAAGAAGTTCAAGATTCCAAGAGAGGTTTAAAATCTACCAAACTACTCAAATTTTAGAACCTAGAGACTAGAGTATTCAAAACTTAGACCTCATTGCATCATGTGAAAACAATAATCAGAATGCCTGGCCAAATGCATCTCTATGATCACAACTTAAAAAATCTTTGGACTGAAGATCGCTCAATTCAAATCAAAACAGACACACAAACGAAGCGTGATTGAGACTCACGAACCTGCTTGTCCTTGGCCATGGACTACAATGGCAGTGGCAATGACGCAAAAAAGGATGAGAAAAACAGAGTGGGCTCCCATGTCCTTCTCCATTTGTAAAGCTCTTAGTTCATCATCGTCAAGAAAAACAGACAACCTGCGATTAAGATAAACACAGAAACACAAAATACCCCGAGAATACAAAGTCCACGCTCTGTTTCCTTTTCTGTATAATATAAGTGCTGCTCACGACTGAAAAAAAAAAGCGGCCACGAAATAATATAAAATTGTAATACGGCTGTCAACATACAACCAACGGAAATATATTAACATCAACAAAGTCTTATAACAAGAGACACATGACATAGCCAACATTGGACGCAGCCGACAGATACAACGAAAATCAGAGATAGTGGTAAAAGAGTTTTTGACTTTGATAACAGACTATTGTCAACATTTTACTGATAAAGAACCAGAAACTTTAAGGATTTTGATTCAAGCTTTTTGGTGGAGAGTGTCAGAACTAAGCTTCTTCTTGTTCTACTAGCTGCTTTGGAGTCTCGGGATCATGGGATGAGCTCAAAGGGAATGAAGGTAGCTCTAAGTAATCAAAGTCATCAGTGATTCCCGCCTGGAAAATTTACCCATCTGATTGAGTCTCTCTCTGATGTAAGAAAATATGAAATCTGGAATTAACAGCATTTTAGGTGAAAAGATCTGGAAGATACCTCTGTGTATAGATGTTCGAGCTGTTCCTTGGCCTGGGGGAAGTTGTTTGAACACCATTGTCGCAATGTGAAGATGTTATCTGAGTAAGTTTGAAAGAATTGCAAATTAGGTACGATAAAATTATGAATCCTTCAAACTAAAAACATATTTACAAGTTGTAGAAATTAAAACCTGTCCATCTGTTAGCCGATTGGTGAGCAACTTCAATTGCACTCCCTGTCAAGATTCGAAGAAACAAAAACATTGATAAAGCTGGTAAAGCACAATATCTGTTTTTATTTCTTCTACACAAAGCTCGGTAAAACCATAGGGAAATATAACAGAAAACAAAAGTAACATATTGTGCAGAACTTAACTCATTGCCTCTAAGGTAGCTGGATCATTGTCAGCGAATTGTACCATCTCATTCTGCATAAGAAGATGAAAATGTTAGCGACTTGCCAAGCTTGTGATAACATCTTTGCTAACAGATACCCTATTGCCATCTGACCTTCAGCTCTCTGTGTTTCTTCTCAATCTCTTTAAGTTGCGCCAAGGCCTCCGTTCGTTCCTCCTGCAGTGAGAATAACAATTCTGGTGATAAGAGCATGTTAAGCTTATTCACGCAATTCTTCTGCAATACATAAGATACTTACTGATTCTTCCCTTCCCTTCTTTAGAGCATCACACTGATCAACAAGTTCTACTAGCTTTTTGTTACTACCTTGAAGATCAGATTCAAGTTTCTGGCGAATACTCCTAAGCTGTAGTTGAAGCATGAATGAGACCAGAATCTATTAGTTTCATTGTACCCGAATGAATATGAATCTTTAAGATGTGATAGCAGGATGAGAACTGGGTGACTCACTTGATTGCCAGCGCAGCTAGGAAGACTCCAAAAGTAGATCTTCATTTTACATGATTATAAACAATGTCAAACAGTATATGATAGTAACAAAGACTACATGGCGACAAATGAAAATACGTTGTGGAAGGATCCAATATAGGAACATTTAGCTACTTACAGAAATTCCAATCTTGTCCTTGGCGACAAGATCATCATCGACTAAACTCTGGATAACATCTTTCACCGACTGACTAATCACACCTCTCTTAGGCCCCATCTTCTCGAGTTCCTTCAGCTGAAAAAGATTACAAAAGTAGAGAGACCCTTATTACTGCTGATATCTCAAACCTGCTATTACTTCAAGAGCAACGAAAAGAATAATGCAGCATAGGCTGCTTCACCACTCTAGATATCAGACCATTTGACGAAGATAGTTTCTTAGGTGTCAAAAATTAACAAGTAGTAAAAAGTGCTTACCAGGAAGAAATCTTGAGACTCGTAAAATATCTGAAGCATCTTCTCACGCTTCTCCTCCAACGAGAGCCCCCGTTTCTTTGACTGGACAATTTCAACAATAGAAAGCAGCGATTCAGTTGAAATGAGATATTAATAAGTAAAGAAACTATCGAGCTTGAATGAAGATATCCATGAAACGATGGGATAATAATGTTCTTCTAGGTCGACAATGCTAATCCAAACGCTCAATTCAGCGACTACAGTGTAGACTGTGAAAATTGACTGCTAGATAAATGCAAATCCGAGACACCTATCAAATCGCCTAGTGCAAACCAAGTGTTTGCGGAATTTCCTCAGACAAATATTCCATCAGCAGCGGAAGAAACAGTGACATCGATCCAGACTATGACAGGTTTAAATCAGATTTCGCGAAGACGAAAAGAAAACACAGTCGGGATTGCAAAACATTCAAACAAATATGCCGAATCGATCATCAATTTTTTTTTTCGCGAGCTGAAGAAACACAATCTAAGCAGTAAGCTCAGTGCACGGTAAGCAATGGTTCACAGAATCGCGAAGAATCACTTGGATCTTCTCAGAAACAAATTTCACAAATCACAGAGATTAATTTGCGAAACATAATCAAAGGTAGAGTAGAACGATCGTTCCAGAGTAAATTACCATTGTAATCCGTTGTTCCTGATGATGCAATCCAAAGGATGTGAAGCTCTGGACACCTTTATCGCCTCTCTCCTCTCTCTCTCACAAAATTAAAATTCGAAATAGAAATTGTTGAAGAAGCCTCGAAAACTTGGGCGGGCTATTATCCCTCGCTTTCTAGATTCAATTAAATTGATTTATTTCCCGTTTTCTAATTCCTTTATTTTTATTTTTTGTGCGTGCAAAATCCATTTCTTAATAGTATCTTTGTAAAACACAAAATTTGGATTAAAACCTAGAGACGGCAGGGTGTTTAATTTTAAGAGTTCCAAACGGCATGATCTTCAAGAGCAGAGAGACGTCAACGTATCGTTGACCAAATATGCACGGCTATTAAGAAGACAAGTGAAGAAGGGACGAGTAGTATTAAGCACTAACCAGTAGTAACTAGTAACCCAGTGGATTACCAAAGGCAAAGTGTCATAAAAGATACAAAAATTACAAAAGATAAATATGTAAAGAAACACTCAAATGTTGATAACATCCTCGACGAGGATTATTATAGTTTCGGTTCGATTTAATTTGACTTGGATCCTTATATACATCGTCCGTTCTTGTGTATCAATGCATACAGGTAGGTCTGCTCGAGGAGGTGAAATAACCTGCTGTTAAACCAAGTCATTTGCAAAAGTAATTAATATGAAATCCATAGCCTGTTAGCAAATTGCTCATTTGCATTTGCCTATTTACGTTACATTCTGTCTAATTAATTCCACAACCTTAACCATGTTAAGCAAAACTCAATTGCTAACTGTAAACACAAAAAATAATATCTTCTATTTGCGTTTTGACGTTAGATCTTGCACTTTGTGTAAAATATGAATCTTTTATTCTCATGTAAAAGCAAAAAGTGTGTTTGAAACAATTGGTTGATTTGTTCTGGTTATAGACAAGAGAAGTAAAGTGACCTTAGAGGGCCATCTCAGCCTGTAATGCAGCGAGCTCGTCTTCCTCAGCGGTCCGCTTCTGAGGAGCAGGACGGTTGGGTTGGCGCCCTCCAGAGACGGGAACTGAAGGCAATGGAGTTGAAGGCTGAAGAAGTTGCTCTTCAAGCTCTGCACCTTCTAGTTCTTCAAGCTCTGCTTCAAGCTCATCCTATCAAATAGAACTTTTTTATTAGACAAAGATCATTCCGCTGAATAATATGATAAAATGTAGGCATACAAGAAAGTTACCTCATCGAAATCAGCCGCCGCCCCGATTGGAGTCGACAATGCTTCTTGGATCTGTTTCATGTTCTCGGTCTGCTCGTTGATCTCGTCCATGGTCTTGTCAACATCATCAATATTTCTGCAAAACGATGTATTTGTTTTTTAGTTAGGCACTAGAAACGTTAAAGCATCCACGCAGTCTCAAAAGGGATAAAGCAAAGTGTTAACAATGAAGCGATTGCAAAGGGTAAATAACTAAATATGGTGAACATGCGATAAACACTTACGTTGCTTTCTGCATTGCTTTCATAGCAGAAGCTCCACTCCTCAGTGCATCTACAGTTTCGGTTGTTGCTTTTGCGCCTTCTAACATAATCATCTGTATCGAAAGAGATATAAGATTCCGATAAGTTCAAACCTCTAATGCTGAAATTTAACAATCTTAGAAGGAGAATAATTTCAAAAACAAAGCTCACTTGATCATGTATACGCAGCTGGAAATTCCCAAGCTGTTCGACTTGTTGCTCGTATAACCTCTTCCTTTTCAAACACTGAATAGCCGCTGCACAAGAACAGATACAAGCTTAGATTGTAAATCAAGATTAATAACTGTAACGGAAAAAAACTTGGTTGTACCTCGTTTGTTCTTGGCACGAGTGTATTCCTTCGCTTTCTCAACCTCTTGTCCAGCCTTCTTGAGGAGTACTTTCTCCTTTTTCTCTAGCATCTCAAGAGTCTTGCAGAGAACAAACGTCACAGTAAGCAATAGCCATGTGAAAAAGTACAGAAATTGGAGGAACATAAACAAAACATTGATGTGGTTTAAGCAAACGTTCATAAAACTAATCATACTCTAAAACATCCCCGATTCAATGTCAAGTCGAGACTTTCGAGTATCAACTATATAAGTCTAAACTGTGATAACGAGAAATTTTCATCAACGGCCAGCCATAACCAGATGGAGCAAACTAACGTATTTTGTTGATGAAATCCCAATGGTAAACAAACAGTAGAGCGATCAGATCATTTTCAAATCGAAGATAGATGACACAGAGAAGTAGCGAAATCGAGTAATACCTCGTTTAGCTTGTCCAGTGTTTGGAGAGCATTTGTTTCCTGCTTGGGTTTCCCGAATAGCCGATTCATCATGGTTGAATTGAGGATGTTGCTTAAAAGTTAAAATCACCAGCGATGAAGAAACCTACTTGGATCTCTTCTGTCCCAACCAACACGATCGAAAAATTACAAAGAAATTAGCCCCAATTAGGAACCGATCGATTGATAACTAGATCAATTAAACTACGAGGGAGATTCAGATTTCGCAAGAATCAGAATCAGAAGGAAGATGGAGAAGATCCAAATACCTGGAGAAATCTGGATTGGCGATGTGGAAGATAAATTTAAGAGGGTACTTAAACAAAAAAAAAAAGGAAATGAAGGAGGGGACTTTTCTGGTTTTGTTCTTCCGCGTTTGTGTTCACAGAGAATGATTAAGATCGAAGGAAGCAACTTTCCTTTCCTTCGGCGTTTGTGCTCACACGCGTTAAAGTTAATCGTACCAACACGTGTTTATTTTTCAGTGGTTGTCTATAGTCTGTCTTTTGCACGCGTAGTAGGCAATAAGTCTGGTTGAGTAGTTTAACCGAACTTCAATCATCAAACTAAAACCAAACCGAACAGAACCGTTTCCTCAACACCATTACCAAATCTTATAGTACAACTACAATTTATATATCTTACTAAAATTATTTTATATTCTAATATAGTACTAATTTAGTTAAATATTTTAGAACCAAACTAACCTTCTTTTTTTCTTTAAACCACACTAACTAAAATTTGTTTTCATATGCACAAATCATAGGGAGTTAAGATCTACATATATATAATATATGTATTACACTAGCAACGTAGCAATGAGTCAATGACAAATTGACAATATATAAATCAATACCAAACAAGAAACAGGAATGTTTTAATTTGGTCAGTCAAAATTACAAAACAAAATCCAGTAAAATGTTATCTCCCTAAAGAAGACTAAAAGGTACTTAATTATGGCAATAAGAATCACACCACTGAGTCCTACGTCTTTCGATATTTCCGACTACGGCTTCTCTCACACCCGAACACGACGGTCTCTGCACCCGAACACCGCCACCGCCGCCGATACTCCTCCTCCATCCTCCGCCAGCAGCGTTATTCTCCGGCCTCTGTCTCGGCGCGCTATGCGACCTCAGTTTCCCCCTGAATGACGTCGTATCCGCCATGTAACTCGAGTTAAAATCTCCTGACAAGAAACAGAACCGGTGAGCATCTACCTCAGCCTCCGTATCAGCGTCTTCTCCACCGCCGTAGCAGCTCCTCGACGGAGATCCTCCGGCGAAACGAGGTGTGCTCTGTGCCGTCGGGAATTTGCTGCTGCACTCGTCCCATTCGGATTTGGGCAATGACAGACGCGGTGGGACCCGACCCGAGAGCGGTGAGGAAAGCGTGCGTCGAAACGGGTTGTCTAAAAAATCCGAACCGGATAAAACGGGTCCTCGGATTCTATGAGTTCCGGGTCGGGTCCCTGTATCTACCTCCACTATCTTAGCTGTCTCTTCGCCGCTGTTTCGGTTTTCCAAAGATCCGGAGAATCTTTCCTGTAAAAAGTTGATATATTTTTACAAATTGAATTAAAAAGTTTTAAACTGTTTATATACTGGTTCAAAAGTTTTCTTCCTTTTTACAAATTAGTTAGAAAGTTTTAATCTGCTTATATAAAGTTTAGCGAATCATTTCTGTCGTCAAAAAGTTACGTGAGCAGATTGATTAGTTAAGAAGTTTTAATATAATCTTAACAATTAAACCCACAAAAAAAAAAAAAGTTTTAATCTTAACAATTAAACCCACAAGAAGTTCTAATCTCTAATCTCTAAAAAGGCTAATAGCTATTAATTTTAACACAAAAATAAATGAAAATCATTTGGATGTTTATGTGTCAATTTATGCAACTCTAATAAAACGGATACTAAACCGACTTCAGAGGTGAGTACGCATAAAACTCGGTACGGTCAGTAAATATTACCATGGATTTCCTCGCCGGAGCAGCGTTTCCGATACGGCGAAGTGCTCTCTGAAACTTAACAGAGGCCTGAGCTCGAACAAGAGCCTCCATACTCCGAAGAGTCGCCGCCGCTTGCTTCCGTACCAAAAAACCCCTCACCAAAGCTTGTATCTTCACTACTCCTCTCAACGCTCTCAACGCTTTTCTCCCCTTTATACATTACATCATACGTAATGGCTCAATTACTTAAAAATTGAAATATATTAAAACGATTAGGAAAATAAAAAACGAAAAAAATTGATAGTACCAAGAAGCCTCTAAAGGCACATTGGATCTGCATAGCGGCACGATTCTCACGGCTTTTTCCACCACCTAGCGGACCACTCTTCCCTTGACCCTGAAGCTTTACAACCGCAGCCGCCGCTTTAGCCGCCGCAACCGCTGCGTCAGCGGCAGCGGCCGTGGCTGCAGCAACCGCAATTGCATGCGTTCTACGGTCTCTCTCCTCCTCTCCTGCCGCGTAGAACGACCTTAGCCACGCAGCTTCTTTCTCGGAAATGTTAGGAGGTATCGTCTCGTAACTGTCGCATAGAGACACTCCAGAGACGGAAGAGCGGTCCATACGGTTGGAAATGGCGCCGGAACCGGAACCGGAACCGGAACAGGAGGAAGGTCTGATTCCGAACAAACCCTTGAACCACCTCGTAGCTCGACCCATTTTTGTCTCTCTTCACTCTGTTGTCAATTTTGTGAGATTCTTTCTCACAGTGGTTGTAGTTTGGTTTCACTTGGAAATACTGTTTTACTTTTTTTTTTAATTAACTTACAAATTTGTAAATAAATCAAAGATGAAAGACATATAAGACGAAGTATGCGTACGATTGGCCCACTAGTGTTTTATACTTTAACGTATAGTGATAAAGGTTATTATGTTCCAATTCCATTTTTTATTATATATGAAATGTAGGGTTTTTAAATCAATAAAGAAAAAAGAAACTACGTTCGTAGTTTGTGTAATTCGTGGTATTTAGACACGCTGTAAGAAAACTGTATTTCTCAATTACATTATAATTGGCCATTTTTATATATCTAAAAATTTGAGGAAATTAAATTTACACTGAAAAGTTCTGGATTGGTATAAATAAAAAACCAAGAAAGATTAAGGATTTACAGGAAAATGAAGTGAGCAAGAAAATGAAAGTGAAGTAACGAGACTTTCAAGGAAAAGAAGCAGGCTAATTATCACTCAATTTGTTCTCTAATAAATGATTTTTTAGAGATTTTTTTTTTTGTTTCATAAATAAGTGATCTTTTCACAAATTAATGTAAAAATTAATTGTATTTTATTATAAGAAATTGCATTATCAGGGTATAGATAATGTCTAAATTAACTGACATGATTTTGGAATTGTCGACAAATACTTACGCTGAAAAAGGACAATATAGCCCTATCCCATATCTGCAACAACTTGTGGGTATATCGTGCTAACATATAAATTAAATAGTATTTGTTATCAAACTAACATTTCTTTTATCATGTTAACAAGAATTTAGTTAACGGGCTAACATGTTAACGTGTAATAGATTATTTTACACGGAGATAGAGTTAACGAAATAGTTGTAATTTTGATGTTAACGTGCCAATTGTATTGTTGCAGATATAATTCCTCATTTTTGGTGTTAATGTTTATTTTTCCAATTGACTTGTTTTGGGTTCATTGTTATTGTTAATGAATTAGTGTCTAGGGTTTAGAATTCCTCCATTAGGATTTAGGATTTAGAGTTTAGGGTTTAATTATTTGTGTTTATGGTTTAGGGTTTAAGGTTTGGGGTTTATGATTTAGTGTTTAGGGTTTAGTT
>OVBJ01000142.1:14226-93805 GCA_900406535.1 Noccaea bulbosa | reverse complement strand
ACACACACTCCAAATAATCTCTTATTCAGGCGACTTCGAGATCTCCAAACTTTTCGTGTTCTCGTCTCAATCTGTTCATCTTTCTTCTTGTTCATCATGGCCACAACAACAATGAACAAGATCAACACCATGATCTTCGGCTTCTTTCTCGTGACAACAACCTTCACGGTTCTCTCGAGTTGTTGCTCCGCGACGGTCTACAAAGTCGGAGACGCCGACGGATGGACGGCGAAGGAGGACGTCTATTACAGCTGGGCTGAAGGTAAAGAATTCCACGTTGGAGATTCTTTGGTCTTCGAATACGATCATAACTTGAACGACGTCACACAAGTCTCCGGCGCTTTGGAGTACCAATTCTGCGAGTCTTCTACTCCTAAAGCCGTCTACAACACCGGACACGACATCGTAACCCTCACGGAACCAGGGTTTTATTACTTCATCAGCTCAAATCATGTTCAATTAATGCAAATCCGGACAGAGACTCGACGTTCTTGTCGTCCACGATCCATCGAGTCCCATTCCTCCACCACCACCGAGCAAAATTCTTCCGTTTGGAAAAACCTACAAGGTCGGTGGCGACGACTCTAAAGGATGGAGTGTTCCTGAAGAAAGTGGCTTCTATTACAAGTGGAGCGAGGAGAAACAGTTTCTTGTCGGAGACAATCTTCTTTTTGAATACAGCGAGGAAACCAACGACGACGTCGTAGAAATCAGCGGTGATCTTGAATTCAATTACTGCGACCCGACTTCTCCTGTAGCAGTGCACAAGACGGGCCACGACCTAGTCACGCTCACCAAACCAGGAGTCCACTATTTCATTAGCTCCAAGACGGGTCACTGTGAGGCTGGGCTTAAACTTCGAGTCGTGGTCGGACCAATTCTCAATGTTCCGAAGTTGTCACCTATGGACCGTCTCGCAAGGTGGTTACGCACTTTCAGACCTCATCATCATCACTAGGCATTCGGATCGTACAACTCAAGCATATGATATGCTACTTAAGAGTATCTTTAATTACGTACACGTTTAGTAGTTAAAATTAGTCGATTTTCTTTCTTTGTAACCTTTAGCATTTGTTCTTCATGCAGTTCTTATTTCCACTAATGTACAATTTATTATCAATTCAATAAAGATTCTAGTTTACCTAAACGTTCCTTAATTACTTATGACTATGTACAGCAAATTAAATCCCAACTCAATACGTTTTGAGCGTTAGTACTTAATTTGAAAGCCGGTTCAACAGAAAGATTGTTTTTTTTTTAGTTCTACCTCAAACTCTAGTTTTCAGTCTTCGTCTCCGAATGTTTAAGTTATCAACAAGAATGTTATGAAAAAATACAAAGAACATGGTCATATTGCTTCTTATCCTACTACCATTTATTTAAATGGAATGGAACAGAAACAATGCTCTTCTCATGCCATATAGTGAGACATACTTAACATAATCTGTAAACCGTAAGACATTATATACTTGCAACGAGTAGTTGAATTTCTACAAACCAAACAATAAACCCAGTCTGCTAAAGCGGATATTCAAAGAAGTAGCACATAACGCTTCTTTTTGGTTCTCAGATACAAGTGTTTGACAGATACCTGAAAGGAGATAGTGCACGTATGACTTTGGCCTAAGCTAGACCAACACTGTATTCCTCACCACAGCCGCATTTAGCAATGTAAGAAATTCCCTGCATGCAGAAGTGGGAGGAAGTGGTCATGATCACATTGTGAAGTAATCAAAAATCAATCCTATAAATCAAAATGCCACCTTCAGTTTCTCAGCCTGACTCTGCAGAGAAAGTAAATACTCTGCCTCTTCAGATTCATCTGACAAGAGAGCTGTGTATTCCTCTTCTAGAATCTTGATATCCAATGACATTAACTCTGGCTGCAGTGTTTACGTGATGGAATACATTATAGGACGAGGTGCAGATTGAAACTAGAAACAGGCCTAGTGGATTCATCTTTGAGGTAGCATAAGATTTAACTGATGCAAACTCAGCTAGCAAAGATTCCAGAGAGTAATTACCTTAAACTCATTAATCTTGTGCATCACATGCTCAATTGATAGCTTCATCTGAAATGGAATTGTATAATTCAGAAAAAGTGCTCAAAGAAACAAATTGTGTAATCAAAATTGTTTGTTTGCTTATCTAAGGAATTACTGGAAGTGGATATGTAACTAAGTTTGTTTTGGAAAAACATATAACACAAATACAAAATGTCAGAATCAAAATCACTGAATGGCTTAAAGTCAGTCTAAAGTAAATAACCTTCGAATTTTCCTGGACAAGGTTGGATCTCATCTGTTTCGCTTGATCAAGCTTTGCTCTACCGGAATCTGATAGTTCCATCAGGTTTTTCTTTGTTTCTTCTTTCTAACAAATCAAGGACCAACAGGGATAAGGACATTCTAACCTCAGTTACTATGCTAATATTGGGAGTCTATGGTAATGGAGTAAGCGTATAAGGATTCATAGGAGAACGAACCTGTCCTTGTTGACCAGTTCCATTGCTCATATGGGAAACAAACCACCCCTGGCCAATATAGGACAACAGAAAGATAAATGCGTTAGTAAACAGAAGATGAGATCACATGAAGGAAGATGCACAAATAACAAACCTTTTGCTCCTCTAGCTTGGTTCTTGCTTCTTCTCCCGTCTTGACATAGTTAGAACTGGAATTAGGAACAGAGAAATTAACAGTCATCAGGTGATTCGAGAACCAATATTCAGTTTTAGCGAAGGTGTTCTTTGAATTACCGTTTCGATACAAGTTTTGCAGATAAGCTGTCTCGTTCTTGTAGAATAAGCTCAAGACTCTACAATACAGGATACCATTTCAACCAGTGTAAGCAGCACACAAAATGAACAAACTCTGTGACAAACTACACAATGGTGACCTCTGAAGCATAACTAGACCAATATATGATTTTAGCTTCATCCTTCTACTGGACATATCCATGGCTTACATAAGAAGGATAAATAAATATACCTGTGCAAGATTTGCTGAATCAGATTCCATTGACGAAATTCTTCTCTGGTTTTGAAGTATTTGTGAGCATATTTCACCTTTAGCCCTCGTCTTCTGATCCGTCTCTTCTTTTAGTCTCTTTGTCTCAGACAATGCTTCAAACAGTGATAAACAAACATTGTAAAAATCATATAAGATCTCATCAAAAAAAAAGAGTGTGTTTGAAGAAGCTTAGTACAAAATGCAGATCCAGAGACAAACAAATGACTGCTAATCCTTTACTCAATAGTTGATCAAAAAACAGCCAAATCGACATTCAAGAAGAGTATTCCAATTCTGAAGTTACGAGTAAAATTGTTTCTTCAGAAAGAAAAAAAGTGATGTGCATCAATGATAAAGCTACACATGAAACGAAATTAGAAATGTCAAACAGAAGAGATATAGTGCAGCACAAGCTCGAAATCTATGGGATCCCAAACAAAATTACTTTCAATTAGCATAAATTTGCACGACGATCAAGAGATGACACCAAAACTGCTGTGCGATCATATTTGCCCGTACATGTCAACTGAAATTTCTGAATTCGAAAACGTTGAGAGAGAGACTAACCATGATCGAGATCTTTCTCCAAGGTATTGATTGTAGTAATCTGCATCTGTTCCTCGACGGAGACCTTTGCCGCATGATCCTCCACATCTAATCGCAATCGAATCCATGAACAAAAAAAAAAAAACACAACAAATAAGGCAAAATCCACAATCGCATTTCAGCTGAAAAACGGAAAAATCATAAGCGAAGAGGAAGATTAAACCAGTCATTTGAGAGCGGAGAGTCTTCATATACTGCAGGTACTCCTCCATCTCTTCTTTCACTCTCAGATTTCAATTCAAACCTACACTCGAATTCGATTCAGAACAGACGAGCAGATGAAACTTTCAGAAGATTGTGTGAATCAAATCTCCCTCGGAATCTGAAGCGCAAAGAAGAACATAAAGGTTTACGCGAGCGCTCTCACTTTCGGGGAATTTTCGAAATTCGAAATTCAAAATTCAAAATGGAGCAGGCGAGATTTGGGAACTAGCGAGGGACAAGTAAAATCACGACCGGGTTGACCCGCTTTAGTGAATTGCACTAAAAGAAGCCCACTATTAAAAACTCGACCAAGGCCCGCTTTCTGTTTCTCGTTACTTCAGGAATTGGATCAAATAGAAAAAATATGTGAATTAATTAACTAACTAAACACCTATTTTCTTCTACATACTGTATTGTTAAGTACCTATTTGTTACTAACTAACTCAACTTTAATTTATTTTCTTTGTCTTTTTAAAAAATTAGTTAGGTCTTAAGATTACATACACAACAACAAATAATTAATTAGTCTAAAGTTTTGAAATTTTTTTTGTCATTACAAATATTAACTGCATGCAAAAAAAAAAAACACTTGCTCTTTTCCTCAGTTTGTTAGCAATTTTATAAAAGTCAAGACCACATGACTAATCTCCACCAAAACAACAAACGTAAAAAAGGTATTACGTTTTCAGTACAGTAGAAACTCATGAAAACGAATGCAAATGAGGCAAATCTTGAAACAATTTTATTTACTTGATTGAGAAGCAATCTAAACGAGAGAGTCGGAGAGATATTGTGCAGAAGCACTCGGTCTCGACGTCGAGGACTGATTAGGAGATAGTACCAAGGTCCGTGTAAACCAGGCGGAACATTCCGGGGTTGTTGAGGTACCAAGATCCGTGGCCTAGTTTAGTAACATTGTAAATTTGTAACAACACTTTTCTCTGAACACGTTTCCCTCTACTTGACTACGTGGACACTCATGGTCATGTCTTGTGTCCGACTTCTCAATGAACACATATTTGTTTTTGCTCAAAATATAATCTCCACATAATATAAAATGACTAAAAATAATTTGTGAGAGCAAAAACGTCAGACAAATCTCTTTCCCACACACTTGAATCAGTCAATACTAGCTAGCCCTATGACTATTTACTAACATTGACCTTTTCCAAACTTTTGGAAAGATAGTCAAGGCTGTAGTTTTCTGTATAGTCAAAAGTCTTGAAATGATAACAAAGAAATAGACCTTTTCTCTTTGAAGTTTCTCCACTCATCTGGCGTTTGCGTTAAAACGACACTGACTTGTTCTTAATACATATATAGCTTTAACGATCTGAATTTGCTGTCTTCAAATTTCTCTTTAACTATCCTCTCGATCTCTCATGGCCTCTTCTTCCTTTTCTTCTTCTTCTTCTTCTTGCAGCTGGAGATACAACGTCTTCCCGAGCTTCCATGGACCAGACGTCCGTGTAACATTTCTAAGTCATTTAAAAAAGCAGTGTGAACGCAATGGGATCATAACGTTCAACGATGAAGGGATCGAGCGAGGCCAAACCATCGGTTATGAACTCACACGGGCGATAAGAGAATCGAGAATCTCGATCGTTTTGCTCTCGGAGAACTATGCTTCTTCGAGTTGGTGTTTGAACGAGCTGGTGGAAATTTTAAAGTGTCAAGAATCTGCGGGGCAAATAGTGATGACCGTTTTCTACAAAGTGGATCCAAGTGATGTGAGGAAACAGATGGGAGAGTTTGGGAAGGCTTTCAAGAAAACTTGCCAAGGGAAAACAGAGGCTGAGATGGAGAGTTGGATCCAAGCCTTGACTCATGTCGCCAACATAGCTGGAGAACACTCTCTTAATTGGTATGTTCTTTTGTTTTTCTTCTTAGACTCATTAAAAGACTGGTTATTTAACTTATCTATGGGTACTGTTTCAAAGCGACCAAGTGGCTTTTTGGTCTAATGGGGAAGAAAATATTTGATAACACATTAAGGCTAACTCTCCAAACCTAAAAAGTTTAAGGCTTTGGCCTGAGCTTCGAAGTTATAAAAAATAATAATAATAATAATAATTGTTTTTAGGCCTTGATTGTTTGTGGTTTTATATTTTAACTTTTCATAAATATATGTTTAACCCTTTCAAGATTTTAGAAAAATAGATTGTGAAAAAATGAAAACATTTTAATTAACAAATAAACTTTTATAATTTTTCACAAAAAGAAAGGACTCGATATTGTTTATATATCAACTTATATGTTAAGAAATCATTGGGTCCTAGCTTTATAAAAAAAAAAAATGTCTATCTCCATAAAATTCTCATACTCTCGGGAAATATTGGAAGTAGGTCTGAGACTTTAACTTATACCCAAAAACCCGAACTGTACCGACCTGAAATACATGTACCCGATTGATTTCAGGTATACATCAAATCACTTAATTATTGGGTAAAATATTTGATACATGTGGATATCGGGTAATATCCGAACCGAACCGATACCCGATCGGGTACCCGAATTATCCGAATTATGAGTATTATGAAATATTTTTGATATTATATATATATATATATAATTTTTGTAGGTTTTTCGATAATTTCCANAAAAAAAAAAAAAAAAAAAAAAAAAAACGGATTTACTGATATTTTTTTGTTTCGAGTATTTTCGGATTTTTGGATATATTTTGGGTTTTTCAGGTGATAAATAACCGGAATATCCAAACCCGAACCATAATCGAAAAATATCGGGTATATTTCGGTTCTTTAGACTTGAACCCGAACATACCCGAACCCGAAAGGACCTGAACCTTTACCGAACCCGGTAACCTTAAGTCGCAGCCCTAATTGGAAGTATAGAAATCGTGGATCTAAAAGACATGTATTAAAGTTTGCGTTGCATCATTGAGATGGTATAAATGAGTAAATGACGGTTAGTGTGTGATCTTTGTTCCCTCTTGCTATATAGGGACAATGAAGCAAACATGATTGAGAAGATTGCCAGAGATGTTTCAGACAAAATAAACGCTACACCGTCTAAGGATTTTGTTGGGATGGTAGGACTTGAAGCTCATTTGGGGAAAGTTCAATCTTTGTTACATTTAGAAAATGCTCAGCCTATGACCTTAGGAATCTCTGGTCCTGCGGGCATTGGTAAAACTACCATTGCAAGAGCTTTATACAACCAACTCTCTTGCGATTTCCCGCTTAGATATTTCATGGAAGGTGTCCAGGGAATTTATAGGAATATTGGTTGTGATGACCATGGTTCAAAACTACGTCTACAAGAACAACTTCTTTCGCATGTTTTGAACCAAAACAGAATGAAGATCTGTCACTTAGATGTGATCTATGAAAGGTTACACAACCAAAAGGTTCTCATCATTCTTGATGATGTAGATAGTATGGAGCAATTAGATGCTTTGGCCAAGAATATTTTTCATTTTGGTTCTGGAAGTAGGATTATTGTGACTACGAAAGATCGAGAACTTTTGCGGAGATATGGCATCAACAATTCATATCATGTGGGTTTTCCATCTAATGAAGAAGCTCTTGAGATCTTTTGTAGATATGCATTTAATAGAATCTCTCCCCATTATGGTTTTGAAAAGCTTGCAATACAAGTAACAAAGCTTTGCAGTAATCTTCCATTGGGACTCCGTGTTGTGGGTTCATCTTTACGTGGAAAAAAAGAGGATGAATGGGAAGTTATTACGCATAGGCTAGAGACTAGTCTTGATGGAGATCTCGAGAAAGTACTAAGAGTCGGATATGAGAGTTTACATGAGAGAGATCAAGCTATGTTTCTACACATTGCAGTCTTCTTCAACTACAAAGATGAAGACTATGTGAAAGCCATGCTCGGTGACTGTAAGTTGGATGTCCCACACGGGTTGAGAAACCTAGTTAATAGATCTCTCATAGACATATCAACCAATGGAGATATAGTGATGCACAAACTACTACAGCAAATGGGTAGACAAGCCATTCGTAGACAAGAACCTTGGAAACGCCACATCTTAATTGATGCTCATGAGATTTGCGATGTCCTTGAATATGATTCAGTACGTTCTTTTTCACTTTATTTTTTTTTTTTTTTTTTGTATTCGTTATACCTTTTTAAACAACTTATTTGGTGAAGAAGTTGTACTAACACTTTCTTCTTTTTGGTAATTTTTGTTAAAGGGTAATAGAACCGTGTCCGGCATATCATTCGATACATCAGAAACAAGCAAAGTGTTTGTAAGCGAGGGAGCTTTTAAGAGAATGCGTAACCTTCAATTCCTTAGTGTAAGCGATGAAAATGAGAGAGTGTGCATTCCTAAGGACTTGGAGTTTCCGCCTCTTCTTAGGTTACTACATTGGGAGGCCTACCCGAGAAATAATCTTCCTTTGAGATTTCATCTTGAAAACCTCGTCGAACTCCATTTGCGGAATAGCCAGCTTGAGAAGCTTTGGGAAGGCCCTCAGGTTTGTTTTTATATATATATAGTTCAAATATATATCATTATTCTCTTTATGTTCTGATATATGTCATTGTTTTTACATTCAGCCGCTTACAAAACTCAAGAAGATGGATTTGTCAATGTCTTATCATTTGAAAGAACTCCCAGATCTTTCAAACGTAACAAACCTGGAGAGATTGAATCTGGACGACTGCAAGAGTTTGGTAGAGATTCCCTCCTCTTTTTCGAAACTCCACAAGCTAAAAGTATTGAGCATGTTCGCCTGCACGAAGCTAGAACTCATTCCAAGTCACATGAACTTGGCATCTCTTGAATCTGTTAATATGACTGCATGCCAAAGACTAAGAACGTTCCCAGACATCTCTAGGAACATCTCACAGCTCTCTATCTCAGTGTCGGACGCAGAACAAGTGCCTGCATCCATTAAACTCTGGTCTCGTCTGCGTGTTATCGACATAGTCACCAATGGAAAGCTAAAGGCATTAACACATGTTGTTCCCAAAAGTGTAAAGCATCTACACCTAAGCTACACTGGTGTTGAGAGGATTCCACAGTGCAAGAAAAGTTTCCATCTGGTGCAACTTTTTCTAAACAGCTGCAGAAAACTCGCATCATCGCTACCAGATTGTGAATCAATGGAGAGAAGACTTACTTGCCCTTATAACACTCCGTACGTGCAACTCAACTACGCAAACTGTTACAAACTGGATAGAGAAGCGCGAAGAGCCATTATCAACCAACCATTTGTTCAGGGCTGGGCTTGCTTACCCGGAAGAGAAGTGCCTGTAGAGTTTGATCATCGAGCCAGAGGAAGTTCCTTGACCATACGCACGATGAGAAACACGCCTCTCACAATTCTCAAGGTTTGCGTCGTGATTTCTCCAAGCCAGCAAGAAGCCAGAGAATTCGAACGACTGTTGTACTGTCATCGTATAAGGAAAGGCAACGTTGAGGAGATGACTGTTTACGCTATTCCCAGGATCCAAAGAAAACATTTGTTTCTATTTCCATCCTACTTGTTTGAAGAAGAAGAAGGACAAGTGACGAGGAGCAGAGAGGTAGTGTTCGAGTTCAGCAGCGAATTCGAGATCGTTGAATGCGGTGTCCAGATCTGGAAGGACGAAACCGAAAGAAACAACAACGGTGGATACCAAACAGGTTATGGATCTGGTGACGAAGATGTTGTCAATAACCAGCAGGACACATATGAGTTCAGCAAAACTTACGAAGACGAAGATGATGGCGAGTACGTGAATCAGAATCCGGCGAAGCGTACGAAAAAATTAATATCGCACGAAACCTTCTTAAAGAAAGTGTGAATGATCCCTCAAGATTATCACTGATACTACATATATTATATATATAGTTCCCTTAATGTGCCTGAAAGAAACTCAAGATTATAAGTAGTCTCTGTTGAAAAATGAAGAAATCTTGCGCAAAGAGAAATTGATACATGTATGCTATTGTATGCCATTGTTTTATTTTAGTTTGTGTATTAATTTAATTTAAACAATGCATGCATGTAATAAAGAGAAATTATTGTGAGGTTTTTAATATCGAATTTAACCTCAAACTTAGCTTAGCTAACCACGATCAAATTGCTTGACACGTTTGTTCGATGTTGATATTATTAAGACACAAGACTTTGGTAACCCAGTTCCCTTTCGGTACGTCTGGGGAGAGGACGGTACTCTCAATCCACTAGAAACAATGTTCAATCAAGTGATTACAAGATAAACCTCTACTCACGGTTGTTTGTATATGACCTTCTTCTCTCTTTCACAGGTAACTCAAAGAAGAAATAACAAGAACTAATAGGTCCTTAGCTCTTGAACACACACGTGAAGTAAACTCCCTGGAGAAGCAAGAAGAACTTCTTTACCGCAGCTCTCTCTATATCTCTCTCTGTCGCTTGTTTAGGTCACCCTTCTTCAAACACCTTAAAGAAGCTTATATATTATGCTGGACATTCTGAATGGGCCTGTCTAAGCTAAACCCATTCAGTTCTCTTAATCTTGTAACACAGATATGGGCTTGAGCCCACATGAGATAAGTGACCCGACTGCAAACCCGTTAACCCGAGCCCAGACCCGCCTTATCTTCTTGATTTGTCGACACAGGATATCCACAAGATGGTTTAACTCTCTTTATACACAACTGTAACTTAGAATTTTTGAATGGATGTTAGATTAGTAATATTTCGTTGAATTATTGCTAATCTAACTAATTTTTTCTAAAATGTATTTTGTTTTATTATCTCGCATCGACAGAGTAGAAACTGGAACGAATGCTTGCAAAGGAGGCAATTACTTGACTGATCGTTGGCACTCGTATGTCGCTTCGGGTTATCCGGTTTGGCTGTACTTTATCTTCGTAAGTGAGAAATTCATTCCCTCTGTTCTTGCTGGTTCTTAGGGTTTTGTTTTTGTTTAGGCTTTTGTGTTCCCTCTTCCTCTATTATGCTCTGTCTTCTTGAGCTTTTAGAGAGGACCGATTTGCGTCGTGTCTTGGGCTGGGTTGTTTCTTTGCTAGTGTGTGGTTTTTGTCCCCTATTGCCTCTGTTTTGCTCTGTCTTCTTGAGCTAATGGAGAGGACCGACTTGTATCGAGTCTTGGGCTTTTTGCTCCTACTTTGTGTGAGGTTGATGTGTAACATCTTTCAAATTAATATATAAGTTCAGATGGAAAAAAAAAAAACTTAAAGAAACAAGAACACAAATAATGCAACTAGGTTTTACATCATTGGAGGGCAAATTGGTCCGTTTTGGTGGCAAAATGTCATTGACTAAATAAAGTGTATAGCATGGCTATTTTACCAATTTTGAAGTATATAATGGCTATCTGGCAAATAAGCGCCTAAGATTATGTACCAAAAAAAAAAAAAAAAAACAAGCGATCTAAATTTTCCATTTTTTAGTCACTGCAAATTTTAACTGAATGCAAAACACTTGTTCGTTCGTCGGTTTTTTTAGCAAATTATAAAAGTCAGAGACCACAAAACTATTTTCTACCAACCATAGTTAAATAGATAAACAACAGATGGCATAAATAGAGTAAATACAATGTATTTTGTCATATCATCTCCCATCAATAGAGTAAAAACTGAAACGAATGCAAAGGAGGCAATTACTTGATTGAGAAGCAATCTAAATGAGAGAGAGAGATTGTGCAGAAGCACTCTGTCTCGACGAAGACGACGACTGGTAAGGAGATACCAAGGTCCGTGTAAACCAAGCGGAATTCAACTTTAATGGAGGATTGATACGTAAGAGATGAAATGTAATTCTCTCCCACTTCTCACTAACCTCGTCCTGCACAAGAAGCCACACGTCCGAATCCCAACATTTTCTAAGCTCAGAGATACAAATACGGTCCTTGAGGCTCCACATGTAAATGGAATCCGACGACACGTCATCAATGTCCTTGGGTTTCTGCATGTCCTTTGGTAGAGACACAGTACGAAACTTTTCAGTGTGAAGATCCATGACTAGTATTTCCGGATGGTGACGTGCCAACAACCAGAAGAGTGAGCCTTTGACAAAGACTGGGTTTGCTTCAGGGCTCCTTAGAGTGAAAGAAAGAGGCATTGGACCAGCGGTTTCGTATCCCCGCCTCCACTCGCTGCTGCTCAGATCCAAAACCATAGTCTCAACTCTGTCACCATCATCATCATCGAATCTATACAGAACCACCACTTTGTATGCTCCTGTCACAACATCTCTCCCGAATCCAACTGAAAGTTTTGTACCTTGATGAGGAGTAGTAACTGTCCGGATCACATCTGTTGTAGGATTGACAATATGAAGGTCGACCAAACCCATATCGTAGACGCAGACCAAACCGTTACAAGACCCAGACACTCGAGGAATAACTTTTGATTTTGATGATACTCCCATTGAAAGGCATCTTGAGAAAAACTTTATATGGTAGCCTTCCAAGTTGGATCTTTGAAAAGTGATTTTTAACTCTTCGGCTCCATACAGTTTCTGACAACGACGGAGGTGTTTCTCTGCTAGATGTCCGGAGTCGATCAATGATTTCCACACTTTCGATACTGTTTTCCATCTTACCAGATTCTTTGCCGGAATGCGGTGAAGAATCTCTTCTACTATATCCTCCGGGATCTCAACAGCAATCCTTGTTTCAAGATCCTCCGGTATCTCAACAGCAACCCTTGTTTCAAGATCCTCCGGTATCTCAACAGCAAGAGCGGTGCTACAACTATGGTTTTTTCTTCCTCTTTCTTGCCTCTTACGAAATCTCAACGATGAAAAAAGCCTGCTAAAAACTGGTATAAATTGGTCTAAAACCTGTACCTTGGTATTTTTTAGTTTGGAAGATGTTTTTGATTGCCACTTCTTTCTCTTCAAGTCCATCTGTTTCACCATTGACAAAGCCATGTTGGGCGTAGGGAAAAACAACTTTCTTTCAACTTTGATTAAAGTCCCAACAACAGCTCGAAAAGAAAACTATAAAGAGAGGCAGATTGGTAAATATATGGAAGAATAATATATTGCCAATTTGTTTTTCCGAAATCAATAAAGAAAAAAGTATATTTTCATTTTTTTATTGTTTTATCCAACCAGAAAATTGGAAAATTAGAAGTTAGACTATTGAAATTTCGAAAACTGAACCATTATGGACACTTATTTTGTTAGTTTTCCATATCATTTTATGTCTTAACAGATTTCACCATCTTATCAATATTAGACATAGAAAATGAACCCGCGCGTTGCGCGAGACCAAAACAATAACAATAACGATTTTTAAATAATAATTAACTTTTAGTATTTCTATTTAATTTAATAATTAATTTATAAAAATTAAATAAGTAAATTTAAATTCACTTGTAACAGTTTGATCTCTAACTATTGTATATTTAAACAGGAGAACAAAAATATATACAAAAAACTTCTTACTTTAACTAACAAATTTGTAAAAAAAAATTAATGAAAACTTAGTTATTATCGTTCTTTATTCCAATTTTCTTTTTCCTAAAACTCTTTTTCTTCACTTAGTTTGGGCTGTTTACAATAATTTGGTCTATATAATATAATTTATTGTTGTTTACCGTTATTTACCTATAGTGTTATTTATTTAATTTAATCTTTGTGCACATTTTACCTATTCTCAATTTTTAAATTTATCTTACAAAATTTTTATATATTAACTCTCAAATGATGTAAATAACTTATTAATTATTTATTTTTGTGTTACATAATACATCAATACAAATACATTAAACATTTTAAATAGGACAATATAAATACAATTTTTGCTATAAAATAATTATGTTATCCTTTCATAAAATATACTTTTTATCTAAATAATATTGATTTTTTTTTAACAAATACTGGTTTCCTTATGTTTTTTTGCTAGGTTTTGTATTTGATAAAAATTTTAATTTATATGTAAATTAAAAGTAACAATTAATATAATTAAATATATTTTAAATGCTTATTTTAATTACAATTTAATGTTAGAATTGCTGATGTGGACATCTTAGATGGAGAGAAAACTCTCCTATTATATATAAGATATCACAATTTGGTGAGTTATTATTTTGTTAGGCATTCGGATTATCCGTCAGGTTATTTTGGGTTTCAAAATTTTAGGTACTAGAGAGGTACAGGTACCGATCGAGTATTTAAAAACTTTGGGTCGGAATCGGCTCAATACTCTCCAAGTTCGGGTATTACTGGCGGGTAGTAACCAGGGGAATATAACAGAGATACAAAAGCAATACGAAACATAATGTAAAACACGAGATTTTTTATTAATGAGTCAAGACCAGTACAAGAGCAATACGAATTCACTACACGAATTCACAACACCGATTCACAACACAAAACAAGAGCAAACAAGAGAAACACTTTTAGAGAAAGCAGTGTAAGTTTCAGAGAAACATTTTTTGTAAAATGACCTGAAATCACTTGAACAGCTGATTCAAAATCATTTACAAGCCAAGATGAATCAAGGATCAAGCAAATAGATCATGAATAACTACATACACACTCTCCAAATGCTCGTTAACCAAACACCACTATTAAGGTATCAAGCAAACTTAAGATTTGAATTCATAGCTACTTACTTGCAAATAAGAGTGTTGAAGGCAACTAATAATCCCGTAGCGTTTTGTGGACTTGGGAGATACTAACCATTGATTCCTGTAAGTTTGATATAAACCTTAGTATGAGTAAACCCAAGAAGAAACAATAGGATGTTGGAAAATGAAGAGATCTCAGCTTTGCAGCTTCATTAATATTCTACAAACAACAACTTTGCAGCATTGTTCTCTCTCTGTATTCTGAAGATAATTGTTCAAGATATGAGCCATCTTCTTTGTTAATTGTTTTTGAAGATAAGCAAATTCACACAAACTATAGGAGAGCCAATAGTTCCAGATTATTTTTAATGAAGCAGACTATAAGAGCAGCATTTCACGAGATTTATCATTGTCCTGAAGAACAAGAAACTAATAAGGCTTCATATTCGAAGTCCAAAGTTCCAATCGTCCAGTGTATCCTCAAAATGAAAAATATCTACTATGAAACTTTGAAGAGAGATACCTTGAGAGTCATGAAAGCCTTCACGATATGTGAGCTTAAATCAATCTGCAGACAAAAACTAACAGAAAGGAAGAGCATTTTGGAATCAAATTTCACTTTCAGGCAAGAAGATTTTGCAATCAGGTTTTATCGTTAACCTTTCAGATTACTGAAATTGAACATAAAACTGGTGAAAGTTGAGTCGCATTATTTATTGAAATACACAATTTGATGGATATCCATGATCAATTCGTGAAGTGACCAATCACACAGTAATTCTACATACCAAGCATACTACATAGATCGAAGAAACGATAACTCCTTCATTAACTCGAAGTTCCAATAAACGTAGAAACAAATCCATTAAGGAGAGTAGATTTCTATGAATTTGTTACAGAAGAGAGAATATAGATTGGATACCCTTCGCTCGGCTGAGGAAAATGCAGAAAGAGATTAGAATACAGCTACAACGACGGAGAAGATCCAGATGAATATGATGAATATGTTTCGAGCACAAGGAGTAACAAGAGGTGAAAATGGGCAAACGGAGCAAAAATGAGAGTGAAGTCCACTCAGCTCGATCGAGCCCATCACTGCCCATCACCGCTCAGCTCGATCGAGCCCAACACCGCTCAGCCCGATCGAGCCCAACACCGCTCAGCCCGATCGAGTCCATTAGCCCATCAGCTCGATCGATTCCATTAGCCCATCAGCTCGATCGAGTCCATTAGCCCATCAGCTTGATCGAGTCCAACAACGCTCAGCTCGATCGAGTCCACCTCATTACCGTTCGATCGAGTCGCCTTCATTGTCGTTCGATCGAGTCGTCTTCAAACCGGATTGAACCGAACTTGACCTCATAACTACTTAGACCTATTTTCAGCCATTGTTTAGGCTACATTTTTCTTTTCTAGTTTTTCGACTTTAGTGGTGAGACATTGTTCATCGTTGTTGCTTTGAGGAAGAAGATTTCTGAACCTTTGTGACAGTTTGGAGAAGAATTATAAACCCTCTTGTTTCTTGTTTATCATTTATATTCTATGAATTCCGTTTCACCTAATTGTCGTGATTTGTTTCGTTATGTCTGAGTAGTCACTTAACTAGATTAGGGTTTTTCAAAGGAGTTCATGAGTTAGAGGATTGAATGCAAATAGAGTTTCTTATCTTTCATTTTCACCATTGATAGTTTTAAAGTTAAGGTTGATTTGATCACTTGATCTTAGATCTAAGGTTAATCTATTCATCAAAAGTGTTATAGCTTGCTAGAACAGTCATTGGTGAGCGATCCATCCTTAGCCTGCGAGAGTTGATGCTAAGGTGGATCGTGAACATATCATTCCCGTTCTGTTAATGCTTGTCTGCAATTGCTAGGTTAAAACGACAGTTTAGACATCTAAGTTGTTAGACAAAGTTGTCGACGCCACGACAGTGGGTTTGCATAAGTTTATGTTTGAGTTCGAAACCTGTATTGCATCATCACCCTGAATAGTCATTCGGTCCTTTTCCATTGAGCTCCTGCGAATTGACCTAATCTAGTGCTTGTTTTCATTGAATTTACATCGTTGTTTACATTCGTTACGTGTTACTGAATCAACAAACAAACCATATTCTTTTCTTAGCTTTGCTTTAAACCTCTTAGATTCATAGTGTAACACTGGTCCTCTGAATTTCGAATCCTTTATATTACATCTTCATCACTGTACACTTGCAGTAAGAAAAAGGAATCTATTTTTAGTGTATCAGTGTTCTTCTTCTTCCTTTTATCTTTGCATGTTTACAATTTCTTGTTCTGTGAGTTGAGAGATCGGTGAGAGTTGAGAGTGATTCCATATCGGAGTCTGTTCAATTCGCAACAAGTGGTAGCAGAGCCAGCTTCTCTGATAAATCGGAGAAGATGGCGACGGCAAGGATTGAGATCGAACGGTTTGATGGTGATGGTGATTTCTCTATGTGGAAGAAACAGATGTATGCGAATCTCTCCGTCCTTGGTTTAAAGGATGTTTTAATGGATCCGGCTCCGGTGAGAGTTCCTGCCGGTGAAACGGATTTAGCTCGGACGAAGAGGCTTAAAGATGAAGCCGCAAGGCTTGAAAGATGTGATAAGGCGATGAATCTGATCTTCTGCAATATCACGGATCCAGTTCTCAGAAAACTCGATGCTTGTACAACGGCTGCATCAGCCTGGTCAACATTGGACAGGTTGTATCTTTCTAAAACTCTACCTAATCACATATTTCTTCAAAATAAATTCTATACGTTTAAGATGGTTGAATCTAAGAACATAGATGATAATATTGATGATTTTTTGAAAATTGTGTTTGCACTAAGTAGTGTTAATATTTCTGTAACAGAGGAAGTACATGCCATATTGCTTCTAAACTCGTTGACACCACAATACAACTGTTTGAAGGAGACGCCCAAATATGGTCGACAAACTCTGACATTGGAGGAAGTCATACAAGCCGCAAGATCGAAAGAAAACGATCGGAGAGAAACTGGAGGATCAGTAGCACCTCTTAAAGGTGGTGAAGCATATATAGCAAGAGGAAGACCTGTTAAGCGAGAGCCGTTTAACAAGAAGTTAAACAAAAATCGCTCAAGATCCAAGTCAGGATCAAACATACATGTTGGTATTGTAAGAAGGAGGGTCATGTGAAGAAGGATTGCTATGCTCGGAAAAATACCATATTAGGTATTCAGATCCGGGTAAAATGCATAGAGCTAGTTATAATATTTTATGTGTCAAGTTAACGTCGTGTGCATCCCGCTAGTATATATGCAAGTCAATCAGTTATAAATATCTTGCACTCTGCTTCCACTGGCTTGGTTTTCCAAACTGTTTTAGAGGAGTGGCAGAGCCACATTGTACAAGAAGGGGGCATATGCCCCCAGTGCTTTTTACAAAATCTCATGTAAATTATAATTAATTTTCATTATGCCCCATTGTTTATTATGATTCTACTCTTCAATGTTTGAAATATTTGATCAATGCCCCCTATAAGAAAAGTTTCTGCCTTCACCACTGTTTTAAAGCAGAGGTGGTTGCCAAAAAAAAAAAAAGTACCTCGCACATACATTTATTTCCAACCGTAACCCCAGTCGTGTTTAATAACGTTCTTAACCGCAATTATCCGATTCCGCAAACTACCCATAACTACAGTGTAAAACCAATAAGATCTTATAAAACAAAACTGTGTAATCTATTGGTGACTGAAAAAAAACTTTTTTGCGTACCTAAAAACGTACCCAAAAGTACCTCACGTTGTTTTTCAGAAAAACGTTTTCTGTGATTTTTTTTGTTTTTAATTGTTTCCGTTGCCATCATATGTGTTATGATGGAGAGAGTCAATTAAATGCACTTTTAAATGGTTTATTTCACACACACACTCGACAAAACAAACATACTCGTGTAGTCGTTCGTGTTAATATTCCACCGATTCCCTTAGTCCAAACTGTTATAGAAATATAAGGAAATATAAAACCTGATAAGCATAGTTTCCAAGTTTATGAATTTTTTTAAAAAACCTTGTAAACATATATCCATATATGTAAAATACTAAAATCTCCCGTTGGTCAAATCCTATAAGCATATATCCATATAAGCAGCTTCCCACAATGTTTTTTCCATTTCTTTTGAATAAGCTTCTCCTGGAAAGAAATACCAAGAAAACAAAATGATTAGTTATTTATTCTTTTCGAGCAATAAAAAAAACACATAGTAACATAATAATGTGAATACCTTATCTTCTCGGGAACTCAATGAAACCAGTAGCCGAAACAGTCTCCGCCGGTCTCCTCCGCATCATCCTCGACCAATCGCTGAAGCTGGGTCCACGTTTTTGGTAAAGCCCGACCATCCTTCCCTGGAATCTTCTCAGGATTAGTAATCTGCGGCGCTTTAGAGATATCACTTCCCGGCGGAGCCATAGTCAAGTCTTCTTCCGCGAACAGCATCGTAAGAGCATTCCCCTGCATTTCAATTATTGGACAGACGACACCATAACTCACCGGAATCTCAGATAAGATAAAATATCCATCAAAATTGTTACCTCATCAAGAAACGAATTAGCCAGGAAATTGCTATCAGTCTTCGAGCTCTCATCATCTGCTGTCTTCTTCGAATCTTACAATTCATATTAAGAGAAATTTCAAACATGAGTAAGAAGAAGATCTAAATTCAAACTGAGACAAGTCGAGACAGAGGTGGGTATCAGAAGCAATGATCAATTCCCCTAGAAGTCAAATCTTAGTGAGAGAAGTATGTTGGATCGTCTTCAAATTCAAATCCGAGTGACAAATAAGAAGATCTAATTCAAACTGAGACACCACGGTCAAGGTTTATAACAGAGTTGATAAAGATTCCGATGAAATCAAAACAAGAACATCAACAAACAAACATATTGACAGACGCAGTATGATCTAATAATTCAAACCGAGACATGAATGATAAGCAAAACACGCCTGAGTGAGAAATAACAACATAAACAGAAGCAGAAGCATGTTGCGATTGGCTGCGAATTCAAAATCTGAGTGAGAAATAAGAAGATGTAATTCAATAATTTGGTACCACCACGATTCATACAGAGTTGATATAGATTCCGATGAAATCACAAATAACAACATCAACAAACAAATTGACGGAAGCACAAGTGTGTTCGATTTCCTTAGAATTCAAATCCGAGTGGCAAGTAAGAAGATCTAATTCAAACTGTCACAGCATGATTCAAGTTGAGACGAGTAAAATTTTTGATAAAGCAAAACACGCTAACAAATTCCACCAAGATTGAATACGCCTAAATCTACCGAGCGATCGTAATCGTCCTTCCATGTCATCCGAAACTTTTGAATTCGAATTTTAGAAACAGAGAGAAGAACTAACCATGAGCGAGATCTTTCTCCAAGGTATCGGTTGTTTTAGTCTGCACCTGTTCCTCAACGGAGACCTTTCCCGCGTGAACCTTCGCATCTAAACCTCAAATCGAATCCATAACAGATAAGTCAGATCCACAATCGCCACACGAAATTTCAGCTGAAGAACGGAGAAAAATCATAAGCGAAGAGGAAGATGATACCAGTCATTTGGGACTCGAGAGTCTTCAGCTTCAGGTACTCCTCCATCTCTTCTTCTCTCACTCTCAGATTTCGATTCACAACCTATAATCAAATTTCGATTCAGAAACAAACGAGCAGATGAAAGATTTTGAATCAGATCTGAAGATCCAAACAGAGCTTCTGGCGAGAGCTCTCACCTTCTGGGGATATTTTTCAATTTTGAAATTAAGCAAGCGAGGGAAGAACAACTATCAACAAAGCAAAGTGAGAGATATAAAGACGCAAATGAGATCGGGTCGACCCGTTTAAGTCATTTGGACTCTAAAAAGCCCAATTCAAAAACTCAACAAAAGGCCCATTATAATTGAACTGACTCGTTTACCCGAACCCGATCCCGATCTCGAACCCGATCCCGATCCCGATCCCGGTTAAGTAAAAGCGGTGGAAGAGGCACGCCAGCANTTTTGGCTGTTTTCACTTTTAGACCACAATTTGTGATCAAATGCAAAACTAACCTCTTCAATTTTTTTTTTTTTGTCCAAATATTTACGAGAATGCCATTACTTTTTCGAGTGGTAGACCTCTACTGAGTTCTACGAGCGCTACTTAAAGATCAATTACCCCTCATCGTCTACAATTAATTTCCAAACTGCCATATCATCAATATTGTCAACCATCATTTTCGCCCAATTTGGAGCTGTTAATGCTCTGAAAATTCACTTTTGAGCTACCATTTCTCATTCTCTTAACTCAGATGAGGTCTACTATTTAGGTCTACGGGCTGGTAGACCTCAAGTGAGGTCTACTTAAATATCTGATCAACGCAAAAAAATTGAGGTCTACTGCGAAGGTCTACTAGAGCAAAAAAATAGTTAACCTCAATTTTTTTGCGTTGACCATATATTTTAGTAGACCTGAGGTCTACCAGCCCGTAGACCTAAACAGTAGACCTCATCTGAGGTCTACAAGCCCATAGATCTAAACGGTAGACCTCACCTGAGATCTACAAGCACCATAGACCTCAACCGTAGACCTAAGGCGTAGACCTCCAAAAAACATTCTTCTCTATCAGTTGCCAAACATTTTTCTCCAAGCCGATTCAAGTTTCTTCAGGGATTTTGCAGTGAACTGAAATCAGTTTCGTGATGGCGATTTCGAAAGTTAAGTTGAAATCTTGGTTCGATAAGAAGATCAGCGATCCTCTTGTCCAGATATTACGCAGGTTTCTCTACAGTGACTCTCTTCATATTCACTCTTCCATTCGAAACTGAAATTCTTCTGTCTTGTTGTGATCAATCTCAATCGTTCTCTATGTATCCTAAGTCTGTTCACTTGCTCATCGATCTTAGTTTAATCCATTTCTTGTTTCTCGTCACCTGTGAAACAGAATCAAATAGATAAACTTGTGCTACTTCTCCACTGTTTCGATTTATGGTTATTGCTCCATCTTTGGTTTTACTTTACTGGAACACTAGAGACTACATCAAATAGCTATGATTAAAAAAGCTTTGATTTTTGCTACTCTTTTTCGGTTTTTTTCTTGTAGAGGTGCAGAGCCAAAGCAGCTGGCTTTCTCTGCGGCATTGGGTATCACAATGGGAGTGTTTCCAATTTGTGGTGCGTTTCCTCATATCAAAGCTTTTTGTTTTTGTGTTGTAAGAGTTGCTTTATAGAACATTATTATAGAGTTTTTTGTGATCTCTTATATGTAGAGTGTGATGTTTGCGTTTTTGAATAGGTGTTACGGTGTTGTTATGTGGAGTTGCGATTGCGTCGCTTGGATCGCTTTGTCATGCTCCAACTGTGATGTTGTTTAACTTCATTGCTACTCCTGTAGAACTAAGGCAAGCCCTTTTCACTTCCCACTTCAGAGTTTCCTTTTGAGTGTTTTGATTAATTTCTAAAGTATCAAACTGAATGTAAATTTTGGTTTCTCTAACATTGAAGTCTTGTGGTGCCATTCTTGCGGCTTGGCGAAAAAGTAACCGGTGGACCTCATTTTCCTCTAAACTCTGATGCACTAAAGAAGGTTCTTACAGGCCAAGCTTCCCGTGAAGTGTTCTTTAGCATTGGTAACGCGGTAAGGTTCTTCTGTGCGTTAGCTTAATGTTGCAGATTTGTGGATATATATATATATATATGTCAATTCGAGGCAAAGCTGTGATATAACCTCTTGCTTTAAACATGAATCCTATATTTTGCAGCTACTAGGATGGCTCATAGCAACTCCATTTGTGATCGTTGGACTATACATCTTGTTTCTACCATGTTTCAAATTCCTTGTCCGTAAATTCGGCTCAGCCGAAAAGACACCTTCAGAACTCAAGCCAAAGGAAAGGGTCGCTTAGAATCTCACATCTGTTCTTGGTTTTGTGCAAGCAAAGCAGAGCGTTGGAGATTCTGGTGAATTTTGTCTTCTTCTGCTATGTTGATGTGAGGTTGGTGTTTGTGTTTTCTGCAGCAATAGGCCTTGTCTATATAAAATCAAATCAGTGTTTAGGGGCAACAAAACGCTTCACGTTGTGCCAGTGTGTGTATGATGATGATGATGATGATAATATAGGTAACAAGTACATGGGATGTCATGACTCTTGAGAAATATTGGTTCCCAAATAAATATAAATGTTATATTTTTAGATATTTTGTAGATAAACAATCAAGCCAAGTCTAACTAGTTTTGATGACTTGATCCGGTGCTATTCAGGGCTCCTGTGAAAATTGAATAAAACAAGAAACAATATGGTATGTGTCTCCATTTGGTTGCAAAGCAAGTATTGAACAGGATGAGGTCGACAAGTTGATGATGATTTTGGCTAAGTGCCAAAAAAAATAAAAAAAATTGTGGATTATGATCGGTGTAAGCCCGTGTAACGTTTCCCTTCCTTGATGCGTTTCTTGTTTACTTGGCTCACTACTAATCTCTTTGTTTATCGGCCAAAAATCTAAGGGAAAATTAACGAACACTTCTTAATCAAAATCATTAATGCGCCTAATTCTTATATCTAATTTTTCTTTCGATGACAATCAAATGCTAATCCTAAAATGAATCATATTAGTCCTCACATATTATTTGGAAACGGACAGACAGTTGCCATCTAACTTACTTCACCTTGCTCTGCCACATCTCTCTCTCGTTCTCTTCTCTCACACACACAAAATACATTAATGTTTCATTTCCGATCTTGAATCTTGCGATCTCTGGTTTATTCACACTCTCTCTCTCTCTCTCTCTCTCTCTCTCTCTCTCGCACTCGCAGTTAAAGGAGGCGGCTTTTTTGTGACTTTTGGACATTTAAGTCTGTTGACTGTGTTGGTCTCTGTGTGTGTGATGTCTTACTCTTACAGCAATTCAAGCCCAGAAAACTACAGTTCGTCCGCCGCCGCCGCCGCCGCGAACTCGCCGGAGCTTAAACTATACCAAGCTTTTATCTTTTCTGTGCCAATCTGCTTCACATTCATCATCCTCTTCTTGTTCTACTTCATCTACCTCCGTCGCGGCAGCGCCGATTTGTCTTCCCTCGGAATACGAACTACTATCCTCACCGGAAACTCTCTCTCCACGGTAACTCCAATCTTCTGCTTATTTTTGTTGGTTCCTTTGTTGGGTTTCAGTTCTTCGAAGATCTGTGGGTTTTAAAATTTGTTTCTTTTCTCTTGAATCTGTTTCTGTTTCGTTGATGGGTTTAGTTCTGTAATGATTGGAACATGAACAGGCGGAATTAGGATTAAGCAAAGAGCTGAGAGAGATGCTCCCAGTTGTCGTCTTTAAAGAGAGCTTCTCTGTAATGGATTCACAGTGAGTTTCCCAGATTCTTTTTACATTTTGTAGTTTAATCCTTTCTTTTTTTCATTGATTCACGACCACGAGTGATATTCTTCAAGGCTTATTGCTGGAAAATTGTGAATATGGGTAGTGGTAGAGAGCAGTAAGGTTACATGAATAAATGAATTAAACTAAGTCTTAAGAAAACAAAGATGAGGTCACAGCATTTACTTCCATGTAAATGTGAATTACATGTAATTTGGAAGAGAGATAGAGAGAGATCTCAAGAATGAAGAATAAACTGATTTGGAAAATTTGATTTAACAGATGTTCAGTGTGCCTTGGGGAGTATCAAGCAGAGGACAAGCTTCAACAGATCCCTGTATGTGGACACACTTTTCACATGGACTGTATTGATCTTTGGCTCACATCACATACCACTTGCCCTCTTTGCCGTCTCACCCTTATCCCAAACCAATCCCATCAAACCCAAGAAGAAGAAGAAGAAGGAGATCCTCCTCCTCCGAGTCTCTCGACCCCTGATGGAGAAATGTCGAATCAGCCACCGGATTCTCAGCCAGAAAACCACGGAAACGATGACCAAGATCAACAAGAACGTGATCCAGATGCAGAGAGCTTTAAAGAAAGGCAAGAGGAGGATGAAAGAAGCAGCATGGGAACATCGAGTGCTTGTTGTAATTGTAGACTTGGTTAAAAGATTTATAGCTTTTGTTTGTCCTTCGTGTGATTGTAAAACTTTTGTAACATTTAGTGCATTAGAGCTTGATGATGATGATCCATAGAAGAAATCGAACCAAAACTTTAGGAAAAAAGTTTCCTAATTTTTATCTTCTCAACGAAACTTGTCTCATTATGCTTTGCGTTTGCTCGCGCGCAAAAACAAAGAGATGGTTCTCTGGTTCTGTTATAAAACAAACAGATAATCGAATTAGCGGTTTCATTAGTCTGAAAGAAACAAAAGATAAAGAGAGAATAAGAAAAAGGCAGAGTCAAAGGTGGGTGAGAGAGAGAGAGAGAGAGACTAAATCAATCACGAATTTATGAGAAGGAGACATGTAATCAGATTACTTTCCCGGGTCTCTGCTTCATCTCTGGAGGAAAAAGCACCAGACCTTGATTTGTGATTTGTCCTCTCTCTGCTTTAATGCTTTCTCTTTCTCTCACTTTCAAGATTCCTTTCGTTGTTTCTTGGCAAAGATAAGGATCTTAAACTCTCTGATATTCCCAGAATTCATCGCTGAGGGGTTTTTTATTACATCTTTTGACTTTCTTGTCTGCTCTCCATCGCTGGCTGCTGCCCTAATTGAAAGTCCCGACATGGGATCAATCCAAAACACAGTTCACTACTGTTGTGTCTCAAGAGACGACCAGATTCTATACGCTTACAACAATAGCGGAGACCACAGGTACGAGAGTCTCGCTGCGTTGTGTTTGGAAAAGACTCCTCCTTTCCACAAGTGGTACTTCGAAACGATAAGCAAGAAGACTTTTGGTTTCTTGATTGAAGATGGGTTTGTGTGTTTCGCCATTGTTGATGAGGTTTTCAAGAGATCTAGCGTTCTTGAATTCATGGAGAATCTGAGAGATGAGTTAAAGAAAGCAGAAAAGAAGAAATCGAGAGGAAGTTTCTCTGGGAGTATCAGTTTTAGCAATGTTCAAGATCAGATTGTTAGAAGATTTATAGCTTCATTAGAGCGTGTTGCTGTGACTAATGATCTCACTTGTCTTCCAATATCATCACCACCTTCCGTAGATCATGCAGCTACTTCCACAAAAGCACCACTTTTGGGAAGATCATCCAACAAGCAAGAGAAGAAGAAAGGGAAAGATCACCATCATGTGAATACATTGAGAGGTATCGAGTTAGGGGAACAACGGAAATCTACTGATAGAGGAAACGTTACGGAATGTTCTAATGCCTCATCTGCAGCAGCAGCAGCAACGTGTGTTCCAAGAAGAGGACGATCTAATGGTTCTCAGAGCATTGAAAGGAAGTGGCGGCGTCAAGTGAAGATTGTTCTTGCCGTTGATGCAGCTATTTGCTTAACGCTACTTGGCGTTTGGCTGGCTATTTGTCAGGGTATTGAGTGTACACGTTCTTGATTAAGGCTTCCAGATTCAAGCTCTTCTTTCACTTTCATATGATCTATTATTCTTTAACATATGTTTTTCTCTTCTGCAATTCTGTTTTAGAGACTCCAGTTTGACATACTCTGCAGCATTGTTGATTGTATATTTAGGTAAGAGGCTCAAGCTTCTACCTTGGTTTGTGTTCATGTGATGAACTGATGATTGTGTACATATGATTTACTGGACCGCGGAACAAGTTATATCGTGCATTGTACATAAAACCCAGTTTGATGCTGAGTGATGGAGCCATCTTCTTTGTTTAAGCTCTATATTTGTTGATAGGAAGAGAAATGTTTGTGTTTTTAGTCATTAATACACAGTAATGCCTCTTCGAAAAAAAGATAATGGATGGTGGTAAGTGATACATATTAAGAGCATACATTGTCACATAACTCATCAGAGAGGATTATATAACATCAAAGTGAAATATTGCAATCACATCTTTCATTTTCCAACCACCGAGGATGGAGAATGAAGGGTTTGTTTTCTTACATAGAATCAGAATCACACACTTACAAGATAAACAACAAGTACATAAAACAGTCTAGAGAGTGTTTATTTTTTTTTGGGTCTTGAAGAAACAGAGGAAAGAGTAAAAAAGAGAGATAATAAGGAGGTGATGAATACCTCTCACCTGAATCCTAACCATGGTTGGTCAACTAAACCGGTTTAGTTGATGTTAAGAGAAGAACCTAAAGGGAACCAAAATATGTCCCAAGAGGCAAAACATGCAAATGCAATGACCCCATGACCCCACATTCCCATCAGTGGGGTTGGTTGAAAAAAACTCTGATGAGCCATCTAAAACTTGAATCTTAAAATTGATCTTACATCTATGTTAGTTCAAGTGTGGCTATAACTCCAAAGCCTAGCCACCGAGAATGTACATGGTTTCGCAAAACACTATTTACTTCCTTTCTCCTCAAAAGGAAGTGTTTATGAGGCCTGGTTCTGTGCCTTTCTTGATGGCAGAGAACTTCTATTCTAGCTTTCTAACGGTAACAACATGGTCCTATATCTAATAATCCTAAGACTGCACATTAAGATGGATACTGCGCGAAGTAGTGGGCACACCTTTGCACACACACTACTTCAAACACTTCCCAAGTGCTGGCAATTCACTTCTTGTGCCTTATTTCCTTTCTTGTTGATCAGCCAATCCTAAGCTTTTAAGTTTTTTACTACAAAACTGCTTGCCTTTCTGAGGCACTGTGCAAGACAAAGTAACTCTTACATAAGTTGATACTTCTACAGCTGGAATACGCTATCTTGGACGAAACCTTTTCGTTCAGAAGCATGTGATGCAATGAAAAAAATGTAAAAATGAGTAATGCGTATGACTATGGTCCAAGTTAAACCCCTATGTGAGACTTTAACTAGAACTTGCAAAGATGCCCAAACTCCAAATTATGGGATCTTGCCTAATGGGTTAGAAGCAGAAAGGGAAAAGGGCAACCATGGTTAGGCCACAGGTCTTGTGGAACTTCGAGGCATGCAGATGAAAGTAATGAACAAAGCTTGCCTTAAGGATTTAAAGTGAATCGGCCTTCTACACAGCATCATGGAACCAGAGGTGAACCATGAGGCCTTTGTGGTTAAGCCTGTGGAACTGCAAAGCACACTGCTGAGAACATCAGTACTCTCTGGTTTTCCAGGTTGTTCAAAAACGAGTAGATAACAAATAAATACACAAACCTGATGGTATGACCGGTGAAGGTGCAAGAGACACTGGTGAACCATTGTGATGAGGGTAGTTTCCCCCGGTCGACGAGGCAAGAGCGGGATAGTGAAACATGTGGTTGGGGTAGTGGAGAGGGGCATAACCAGTGACAGGTCCATTTCCTTCAGCAAACTGGAGATATGGGTAGAACGGTGCTGCTGCTGCGACACCAGTCATTGGGCCGCTTCCATACATGGGATGCTGAGCAGTGGCCCCTCCATAAACATTGTAGTAGCTCTGCTATCAAAAGATAAACCATATGAGCTAAAGAAAGAGAGTAGTTTTTTGAGAATTAGAGTGAGAGAAAAGCACAGTACACATACCGTGGGGTAGTTGTAATCCATTGAGTACGAAGAGAACCTAAGAAAGTTTAATGAGACCAAACAGAGGATTATCAGTCTATTTTTGAGATATGAGTATGGAAAAAAAAAAGAAGTAGTAGGAGATTAAACGTGTTAGTACCCAAAAGGATTAGTGTAAGGAAGTGTGTAGTGAGAGAATGGAAGTGGGGAAGGAAGAGCAGCGGCTGCGCCAAAGTGTGTCTTGAAAGGGCTAGTGACCTTCACGCCTCTTCCTCCTACGTGACCTGCCAAAAACACAAGACCATGAGAATGTTCTCTCAAACATTTGCTTCCAGAAAAATCAGAACACAGACATATTTAACCTCAAAGACTACCACCTAGGTTTTGAAAAAGCAAATTTTTGCAAAGTGGTACGTCTGTAGAGTATCAAACAAACCCTTAGGTTAGATAAACTAACTAGTGTTCTGTAGAGAATCATGAGTCAAGAAAATGGATTTTTTTTTTTTACCAGTTAGCTCAATAAACTTAGGGATCAAGATGAAGGTAACCCTTGAACAATGAAGTAAGATATCATCTTTCTTTCTTCTATGTGTCTAAGACAATTTATAAAGTATCTAACTTTATACACTTTCAGCTTTCCTCTTTAGTAATGGGTAAGATCCATGAAGTTACATATACTCATAAGGTAATTCTAATCTATATACTCTTGGAAAGATCAATTAGATGAAGCATCAAAAGTAGATACCGTGAATTGGAGAAGAAGGTTTGGATCTCTGAACACCAAAAGCGGCAAGATTGCAATTAGCTCTTCTCCCATCGATGACAGGAGCTGGATCTACACATGCTTTCTGAGCTGCTTCCGGATCACAAAAAGTCANCAAAAAAAAAAAAAAAAAAAAAAAAAAAAAAAAAAAAAAAACAGAATCCGTGAGCTTAAAGCTAAAATATTTCGAGTAAAAGAAAACGAGAAGAGAGACGCTTACAAAGCCGTAGCCTTTGGATCTGCCGCTGGATTTATCAGTGATAACGACGGCTTCAACAATGTCTCCAAACTGTTCGAAGTAATTCCTGAGAGAGGTTTTGTGGGTTTCCCATGCTAATCCTCCAACGAACACTTTGGTGAATGTCGTGTCTTCCATTTCTTGTTGCGACTTGGATCGGAAACAACTCAATTCAACGATACCCGCGAAAAAGAAACAAAGGAAAAGTTTGCGATTTTGGGAACAGAAGCAGAACGGTAGTTGAGAGGAGAGAAGGGAGAGGAGAGAGAGAGATTGGTGGGAAGAGGATTCAAGGGAAAGTAAGGGAAAAAACCGGAAAAAGGAAAGGAATTGGGGACACACTCATTCAATTATTTAAATCTTAACTTTTCACAAATATCAATGACATTTTATTGTACGGTCACTGTGCATGTACACTTTATTTTTGGTCGCATCCACTCTGTAAATAGATTTACATTTGGACAAACTATATATCTGAGCTGCTTATTTTAATGAATGAGTAATTTTGTCGGCTAAATTTGTATATTTGTAGGTGGAAATTAAGTGTAGTCTGTAGTTCTAATTCCGTCGACAACAAAAAAAAACTGTATTTTTAATCCACGAAATGTAATGAAACAAAAAAATCAACAGAGAATTAAGCGAGATATTTTTAGTCTTCTAATTTTCTCGTTTNTTTCGTTTTTTTTTTTTTTTTTTTTTTTTTTTTTTAGTACTCTAAATAATTATAAGTTTAAATTTTTTGTATACTTTGTTTACTAAAAATGGTAAATTATTTATTTTATTTAATTTTGATCTCTTACATTACTCTTTTTTTTTTTTTAATTAACTTACATTACTATCATAAGTAGATCTGTGCATTTCGGGACGGGAATCTCATTCCCACCCTTACCCATTTAAAATTTCCCGAACTTTTCGGGAATGGGAATTTGCAATTTCCCGTTTGGGAACATATCTTTTATTCAAACGGGTAAGGGAAGGGTTTGGGAAGGGTACGGGATTTCCCGATTTTCCCTTTAGATATTTTTTTCTTAAATATCCCATATTTTCCCATATTTTTCTCAATTTTCCCATAATTTTTTGTATTTTCCCATATTTTTCCGAAATTTTCCGTAATTTTCCTAAATATCTTCAATTTTCCCGATTTATTAAGACTTTGGGAATTGATTTTTTATTCTTAATTTTCCCGTTCCCTTCCCATTCCCGCTATTTTCCGTCCCGTTATAATAAGAGAATTTTTCGGGAAGTATATTTGGATTCCCAAATTTCTCATTCCCATCCCGTTCCCGTCAATTCCCGTCCCAAAACTCTAAATGCACAGGGCTAATCATAAGAATCTATATCATATGACTGCAAACAAATGGTGTAATTTTGTTATAAGAAATTTACCATTCATCCATTTACCTCTTAGAGCATGATTTAACTTATTAGCCAACAAGTTTACGTGTAAGTTGATCACTTTTTGTCTTTTACAAAGATGATCAAACTTAAGTTTGATGGATAGTTCGCAGAGCATTTCATTGATCACAAGCTATGCGGAATTTCGTGATTTATATCTAATCAATCTATAAACATAAAAGGAAATAATGATTGAATGACAATAATCTTTATGTTACATCAAATTTATGTGTTTGAGAAATTCCTTTTTTTTTGTAAACCGATATGAGAAATTCCATTATTCATGCGATTATCATATAAGTTGTTATCAGTCAAACTCATGCTGATTTACATAGTTATCCATTAAAAACTATTTTTTTTTTTAAAGAACATGCCGATGAAGAATTAAACTCCTAGCCTTTGGTCATAAAAATATAAACTCGAATTAATTATTTCGTCTGGAATTCTCCTTTTGAACTCGTTATGAGATCTCACAAGTCACTACAACAACACACAAAAGTCGGTATAATCTTTGGCCAATAGTCCAAAACTGGTTCCTCTAAAACACTTTTAAGACTAATCAATCTTATACAATTATGATTAATATTATAATGTTTTTTTTTTTTTAATGTTCAGTTGAAACTTTAGAATTTTGCTCTAAATAAAGAGAAAAACGGAGGAGGAATAAGTGGCAAGGTTCATAATTAAAATGGAAACAGAAGAAAAAAAAAAGAACAAAAGAGAAAAAGGCAAAGAGACAGAGCTGTCTCCTCACGCCTTTAGACCAGAAAAGCCTAACACATTCTTCCCCACGTGGCCCCACCTCTCGTCATCATTCATTCAACAGCCTAGCAATGCTTTTTAGTTTTTACAGCTCATTACGGGCCCCACTACCAGATCTCACTTATCATGTTGGGCTTTTAAGGTCCCATATAGTATATTATGGGCTTATGTGATCGATCGCTGTTGCTTATTTAGAGAGCCCGGTTCTATCTTGGAGAATTGACCTTCATCTTTTTGTTAGAGAAAACTTTATGCAGTAATGGGGATTATCTTAGCAGTTTTCTTAATCCATACTAATATAGCTCAGTTTTTGACACATGATGATGATCTTGTACCTTTATGTCTAACACAATAATGATTTAGGTATAGTCAACACATAAAACCCAGATCATGTCTACACAATCTTGTATCTTTTATGCCTACACAATTATCTCAGCGGTTTTTGGTGTCTAAGATAATTTGTTACGGTTTTAAAGAAAACTTTTGTTTGGTGTTTAAGTGATCGATAAATATTTATTCTCAAGGTGAATCTGCCTTGACTTATTTTCTCTATCATCATTCTTTTTTGTCCTCCCTTCTTTTGCACTACCAGTCCACTCTCTACCCTATTGTATTATAGTGTCTGTGTGTTTGTGCTTCCAACTTCGCGCCTGCTTTTGTATATTCTATAAATTATATGCAAATACAAGAATACTCGTGATTGGTGGTCAACTATGACATACTATTTGATAGAGACGTCGACATCGATCTTCTTCCACCATTCTGTTCACTATTCGATAAGATGTTGCACAATATAACGGTTTATAGACGAGGAAATAACAAAATATTTCTTCAATGAAAAAAAAACAAAAAAAAACATTGCAGAATTAACGAGTGTGTGTATATATCTCCGTGCCCTAGAAGTTAATGGCCGAACTGGTTAAGTTAATTAGAAGGTTGAAATAGAACTTGTAACCTAAAATGGTTGATATATATCTAGTTTTCTCCCAAAAGCATAAAAATGATATATTTAATTTGCCCTGACACAGTATTTGGGTTGACTAATAAAAGCTCCTTTCTAGAAACAACTCTGCACTAAACAAAACATTCGTTTCTTCCCACTTGACTAAGTAAAAGCTTCATATTGTGCACAGTCCCAAAAACTTGATCAACGGGCGAAGACACAAACTTTATATAATAAAAAACTTTTGTAAGAAATTGGTGGGCCTCGTTTTCTTATTTTTGTATGACAAACTTTTGATATACTTTATATGTCAACCAAAAAACTTTATATAGGATCCTGTATAAGGAAGGCATGAAAAGCGGAAACTAGAACGAGGATTATTCCATTTGACATAGCATTTTTTTCCCCCGGTTAAAGTGGATTCGAGGAGTTTGGACCCAAGTTTCTACGTTTCCCGTCGGGATTAACCCTCATGTCTTAAGCGGAAACACAATTTTGTTTTGGGTAGAAATGATTTTCTTGCATTAAAATTATAAGAGTTTAAGGATTTATAAACGAACCATTACAATTGTGAGATACTTAAAGTGAAATCCAACAATGGCAGTCTTTGAGAGGAAATGTACACCTCCATGATCACGTCACATGAAACGAGAATTTCGTGATAGGCATAGAGGAAAAAAGGGACGAAGGTGCATTATATTTGTCCATCCCTAGCTATAGAGATGCATAATGAAGGGGACTGTTTTTGGTGTGAGGTTGTAATGGTAATGGACAACATTGACCCTTGATTTATGGCTCCCTCTCACTTTTATTAGCTTTTCGTTCTTGTAATGGGAAAAAATGGGAAAGAAAAGGAAAAAATAGCTTCTCAAAACCCTGTGATGGTTCAGAGATAACCAGAAACATATATAAGAGTATCTTAATGGATTCAAAATGTATAATTCTTAGAAATGTAAACTAGAAAAAAAATTCTTAATGCATGTACAGTCCCCCCAACTTGAAGTTTTCGTTGTTGTGGTGGTTATATTAGAGGCTAACATATACAAACTCGGATGGTCACGAACCGGTTAATTTAAAAATCTATAATTTTTTCCATGTATATAGTTCCGAGTAAACTTTTGGGAGAAAGGTAGCGTCGATGCAAGAGTCGTTTTCACAAAAAAATATTTCCAACTTTTCTTTGCGTAAATTAACCCTAATTAACGGGTGCAAGATCACTCTTCAGTCTTCGCCTTATATATTTAACTTTTGCGTCGGTTAGATTAAGTTAACCCCAATTAACGGGTGCAAGACTCTTCAGTCTCCACTACAGATGTGTCACTTTTGTTATAAGAAAACTAAGTATCCTTGAAAAGTAACCTTGAGGAGATCAACAAAGTCGCATATGGTCAAATTTTATAGGAAAGGTCGGTGGTGAATTACCAAATAAAGAAAGAGAGAGATAAACTTTAAGAGAAAGATTTGATATGAGAAAGAAGGCGATTAAACTTATTAATAGGTAAAAGAAACGGATGAAGCTTGAATTTTAAAGAAAGAAAAAAGTTATTTAGGATTATTGGTTGTAAATATAGTTTATATTTGGGCGTACGTATATGTATTTGGTCGAAATGCGAGCATACATAATTGAAACTGGTCGCATATGTATAAGGGCATTTGGGTGTTGACAATGGTTGGTTGGTCATGCGAACAAAAAGTAGGCATAATACACAAAGGGCTTAGTAAAACAAACGAAATAAATTATAAGTGACCAAGAGGAGAGGCCATGTTATTTCGTGTATTGTGCGTACTCTGCGTATTGATATTTACTATTTAGTGACAAGGGTACAGTTGTATCCAATATATGTTTATATACATAAAAGAATATGCCTACACGTCTCTTCATTCATTTTCATTTCATATATCTATCTACCTTTTGTGATGTTTGCATTGGACTTCATTGATTTGACTATTATAAGAGTATTTGTGTATAAAGTACCTTTCTCTTTCTGGCCATTTTTACACCTTTTAGTCTTTTACAATTCAAATGGAAAGGTCTTGTGGGGACTGATCTGGATGTATAGATTCATGTTTGGGTTTTGAGTATACTATGATCTCCGGTTGCATTTTAGCACTTAACTTCTATTCATGAACTCACAAGTTTTCGTAACCTCTATAAAATAATATTCCATAAACTAATATTCTCGATATTATATAATATATAATAGAATTTTCCATTTTGGAATTAAGTTTTTGGTCCAATTAGTTCGATAAATGAATATCTTGTTAAAATAATAAAATATCATGGTAATAACCTTATTACTGAGGTTTTATTGTACTTTCGGTCCTATAAGAACTTTTTTTAATTATTGGAAAAGTCTCATACAACTCAAGACTAATTTCTGAGGTTTATGGAAATCGGGGTTTCTTGCTATTTAACCATGATTAAATTAAATAAAAATGAAAGACTGTGGAACCTTGATCTCCAAACTGACAGAGTGAATACTATGAATTGGTTGAAAAGTTTTATATATCTAATTGTACCTATTTTATACCTATAAGACTGGCTATATCGGACCTAATTCATATCATAATATACATAATATCTGCTACCAGATTTGAATAGGAAAATGGTTTTCATGTAGCTTGTTTCCTTCTCTAATTGGCACATCTGAAAGATGCACTTCTAGTTCATAGTTTTTGGGTTCAAATATCCACGATCCCTTTTTAACAAAATTTAATTTTCATATTATAGTTAAACACATGTGATTCTTCTTTTATACGTAACAAAAATAGATAATTAGCAGAATCACATAGAATCATCATTTTCGAAAAAGAAGATCTTATCTACTTATGGTCGGGATGGGGAGTTTGTAATGCTTCCTCTCCAACTGTTGCCTGATTTGACTTTCAAAACAGATGAAAAGATTCCACAAGCCTTGATCGATGATTAAAATATTATTATTAGTCTCTGACGTATGTCACTTTATATGCCCCCCACAATACTAAAGTAGCCTGTGTTTCAGTACCTAAAATCTATCACATTGAAAAAACTGAAAAATCTGAAACGGAATGTGTAATCTCTTGACTTGGTTCATATTACATTGTTGTAGTGGTTGTCTCCAGACTCTCCACTTCCAGTAAGGTGTATCAGTTGTGGCGGAAGCATAATTATAGATTTTGATTCCATGTACAATTGAATATATATTTTGTGCAAAAAAAAAATATAAAACGCATATAATCCAACACATACAAAAGCATCATTTTTTTTTAATACCTTCAAAATTTATTACAATATTGGTAACTCATAATTTTGTTTTCTCAAAATAAATTTAAATGATCTTACATATACAAACTTTACTTTTAATTCTTTCAATTGTGAAGTTTCTACTAGTACTATACTGACGACAAGCCTTGAACTCACATTGATGTGAACGGAGAATCCGTCAAAGATTGTCATCATGATCAAATCGCAACTACATACATTATCATCCGTAAATGTCAAGAAATAATTCTTGTAAACAATAGTTTATGACCCGGAGCCACAGATGCCGAATGTGAATTTTTCTTGTAATAATGATGGTTATGATGCATTTTAAACATATTGGAGGGTGGGTCCATTTCTTTCCACTACTCTAATTAACTAAAGAAGTTAAGTAAACTTAGTTAATCATGTGGTATATCCGATCATAGCAGGTTTTAACAATAAAACAAATCTGCATATTAATTAGAAAGGTTTAATTAGTTTATAATTTTTACAAACGTTAATTGTTGTTCAGTAATCAGTAGTATCTTCTGATCTATTTTACATATCTAAAACATAATCTAAAATTAGCTTCTCTTTAAGGAGCTCTATCTTATACTGGTAGTTGTATATTAATTGGTATACGATCTTTTGAGCAAATACTGTATTTTATAGTGGAAAAGTATACTTTATATAATATTTTAAAATATTTTAATCTAATCACAAAAGGCTATATTGTAGAAATTTGTTAATTGGATAATTTTGTTCTAGTTTCTCTATCATGGCATTTTGTTTTTAATTAAGAATTAACGAGACATTATAAGTACCTGCCCTCCCCACCTCGTTAATTTAGCTTTGTGACCAAACTTCTCCTAAAGCCAAACTTGTACTTTCCTTTGGTTGATATAATACAAGAAGTATAGAAAGAGCTATGGATGTTCTTAATTTACCTGAAGATGCTAAAAGAGGACTACACACATCGTCCGAGGAATCATCAGATCACGATCTTTGCGTTGATTCTCGAGGTCGACCATGCAGCCCAAGTAAACATGGTGGTACAAGAGCTGCCCTCTTTGTTCTAGGTATCGTTCTCCTTCTCTCGTCGTCAAAACATTAAAACTATATGTATATATCGACTAGAACATGTTATGTACGGCCGGGCTGGTTCATCTTAAGCATTTTGAAGCCATGTTGGGCTAAGTTGATATGTAATTATATATGTTTAGGCCTCCAAGCCTTTGAGATGATGGCGATTGCGGCTGTTGGGAACAACTTGATCACATACGTGTTCAATGAGATGCATTTTGCTTTGTCGAAATCCGCAAACCTCGTGACTAACTTTATAGGCACTGTGTTTCTTCTCTCGCTTCTTGGTGGCTTCCTCTCTGATTCATACCTTGGAAGCTTACGCACTATGCTCGTTTTCGGCTTCATAGAAATCTCTGTAAGTTCTTTCTCTCTCTCTCTCTCTCTCTAGCTCTCTTTAGCCTATCTCAATTCTGTTTTAAAATGCTCTTGAATATTCTACGCCACTTTACATCTCAAACTAGCAACTTGTGATATAAAACGTTCTATATTAAAAGTATGCTTAGACAAATGTTCATACCAAAAAAAAAAAATGTTTAAACAAATTAAAGTCCAAGACTTTAACGTAGAGTTGTAATTATAGCGAATCATGAACTAAATCTTTCGGTTCTTTGGAAAAGCAAATGGGTTATATAATATGTTTTTTATAAGGTTATATTATACGTTAACGCTGTGTTTCTTTTTGGGCTATCTAATGTCGCACAATAGTCTACTCTAGTTAAAAAAAATGTACAAAGGAAAATGATATTTGTATCTATTAGCTAATTGACAAACCAAGGAGAACTTTTAATTTGGCTGACAAAGAAAAAAAAACATGTAAATTAATGAAACAGGGGTTCATATTATTATCAGTCCAAGCTCATCTTCCACAGCTAAGACCACTAGAATGCAACATGAAGAACACAGCAACACATTGCTCAGAAGCAAATGGTTACAAAGCGGCCACTCTCTACGCCGCACTTTGTTTGGTGGCCTTAGGGAGCGGCTGTCTCAAACCGAACATCATATCTCACGGTGCTGACCAGTTTCAAAGAAAGGATTTGAGGAAGCTATCTAGTTTCTTCAATGCGGCTTACTTCGCCTTCTCAATGGGTCAGCTTATTGCACTCACACTCTTAGTTTGGGTACAAACACATTCCGGCATGGACGTTGGTTTTGGCGTCTCGGCGGCCGTTATGGCTGCCGGAATCATTAGCCTCGCTTCTGGAACTAAATTTTATAGGAATAAACCGCCTCGTGGTAGCATATTCACACCTATTTCTCAGGTAAAGAATCAATTGTTGGTTTGCTTTTAAATGAACTTATAACTTTTACCATATAGTTTAAGAAAAACTCTTTTGTTAATTGCAAACATAAGATTTTTATTTTCTTCAAGTTTTTGTTTACAATTGAGATAACTTAAAGAAAGTTTTTTAAAATTTAAAAATGTGAAAATGTAAAATGTTTTTTTTTTTTTTTTCCTCACAACATTAGCCCTTGATACATTTTGAGGCATATGTAAGAGTTTGATCTTGACTTCATTTTCTTGTATTCCTCAATCGATCAGGTCTTCGTGGCTGCGATCACTAAACGAAAACAGATTTGCCCTTCAAACCCAAACATGCTTCATCAAACTTCAGCGGACCTCGTTCGTGTCAAACCTCTCCTCCATACTAATAAGTTCAGGTGATTTATCTTTTATTTAATCTTTTTACAATAACCACCAAATTAACTAACTAACTAACTAACTAAGTAACTGCAAAACGTGTAGGTTTCTTGACAAGGCTTGCATCAAGACGCAAGGCAAAACAACAGAGAGTCCATGGAGACTCTGCACAATCGAACAAGTCTATCAAGTCAAGATTCTGTTATCAGTAATACCAATATTCGCATGCACGATCATCTTCAACACCATCTTAGCTCAGCTCCAAACTTTCTCTGTTCAACAAGGAAGCTCCATGAACACACACATCACAAAAACATTCCAAATCCCACCAGCATCTCTTCAAGCCATCCCTTACATCATTCTCATCTTCTTCGTACCTCTCTACGAAGCATTCTTCGTCCCAGTCGCTAGAAAACTCACCGGAAACGATTCAGGAATCTCTGCTCTTCAGAGAATCGGCACGGGACTGTTCTTGGCGACTTTCTCCATGGTTTCAGCTGCTTTAGTAGAAAAGAAGAGACGCGAATCGTTCTTGGAACAGAACGTAACGCTCTCGATCTTCTGGATCGCGCCGCAGTTTCTGATATTCGGTTTATCAGAGATGTTTACAGCCGTTGGATTAGTGGAGTTTTTTTACAAACAGTCTTCGCAGAGTATGCAGTCTTTTCTCACGGCAATGACTTACTGTTCTTACTCTTTCGGATTCTATCTTAGCTCCGTTCTTGTCTCGACCGTGAACAGAGTTACGTCTAGTAATGGGACCGGGACAAGGGAAGGTTGGTTAGGTGATAATGACTTAAACAACGATAGATTAGATCTCTTTTACTGGCTCTTGGCTTCATTGAGTTTCATCAACTTCTTTAATTATCTTTTCTGGTCAAGATGGTATTCGCTTGATCAGTCCACGACACATCATAGCGCCGAGGTTAATAGCTTGGAGGATTTAGAAGATGGCGATCATAAAGATTCCACTAGAGAGAAGCCACGAAGTTGATCAAGTTCTTGTTGAATATTTTTCTTTTTATGAGGGATAATAGAAGGAATATTCTGAAATAGTTAGATCCTACATGCTTACTAATCCGGTTTTGTAATCATATGTTTAAGAAGTGGCGGGGAAGTTTTTNAGTTTTTTTTTTTTTTTTTTTTTTTATTTATTTATAATAATTATAATTTTGAGGTTCGTAATGATATGATGAGTTAGTTCAAAAGGTTTAGAAGAACTTTCTCTTTTTTTTTTTTTTTTGCGCAAAAACTTTTTAACCAGGTTTTTTCCCTGGTGGCCCGGAGAGACCATGTGAATGCTCCGGTACCCAGGGAGAGTCAAACTGCGGGCACCATATTGGGATTACCCCCTCAAGTACCACTAGACCAACTCACCTTGGGTAAAAATTTGGACCATTTCTCGATTTGTGCGTGTCATCCTTTCGCAGGGGCCATGCTGGTCTTTTTTGAATGAATAATGGAACAAGCTGGTTGGTTTTGTAATGCGACTGATGAAGTTTATAGTTTTGAAACTTTGGTGTAAAGATATATATGTGGAGAACGTAAAACACTATAACTGGCCTATAAAAACGTTGTTTTGCGGTTGCTGCAAACAAAAACAAGTTTTGACTTTTAAGTTATATGATGATTCCATGGACTTACATAACATATCTTTGAAGATGGAGAGAGATTTGGTCAAATCCCATAGATATTGACATCATCTAGGTAAAAAGATATAGTGAGGTAAGCATCATTGGATGTAACCTTCGGGCAGACAGAGAAGGTCCACACAACACACTGCTACATTGCAGCATCAGTCTCAATGAATTATAGTGTCTTCACCACTAAATCTTTAAGAAAGATTTGACTTTTGTGTTTAGAGCATCATCATTGACTTTGAAAAGAAAAATACTATATATAATCTTTATGTCCATTCTACCTAATTTTTAAAACAATATATATCTGAAGTGTTGCTGAAGGTTGTGAGATGTTCTTGAAGCTCGGTGTAGGAATGTTTTCAACCTCTACAAGCTGGACCAACCCAATTTGATTAACCTATATGTATTGAGTTCACTTGAAAATGCAAAACAGAGCTTTATTATAGACGACTATTGTAGAATTATGTGAAACTTGTGAAGTGAATTGTTACATTTTCATCTAATTCTGCATAGTATTTACAGACATTATATTAACGTATGCTGTAACATCAGGTTACATCTCTATACCACATTCACGCCCACTTTTTGGTGTCTGTTCAAGAACTTGAGTCATGTGTTGTGAAAGCAACACATTAAGTGCCTCAAATGTTGCAAAAACAAACCGAAATTAGAGTTTTATGAGTTTTATTTATTTTTGTTTAGAAGTGTCTGATATATGCAGATAGTTAGTTGGGACATGCACATTGCATGACACATTGCATGACAAGACAGACAGATTGAGAGAGAGAAGCAACACATCAACGCCATTGCCGTTCTGCAACTACATTCTTGTTTTCATTTTATATAAATAACATCTCATGAACTTTCAGAACTTGTTTCTTAATCTGATACAGCTCTCATTTCCCACAAATTCAGTCCCTTTGGTGCCCTCACATGCGCTTATAGAGGTATTTTCATAATACTCAAGTTTTGTTAAAATTACCAATTCTTATGCATATGGTGTCTAACTACTGTAAGAAAAACTGTACAATTTAGTCTGACCTTTGAGTTACTCGATGCATAGCTTTGGTCCATAACATTCTTGACTCTGACTAATCACCTGCAAATGACATAATCCTGATCATATAAAACAGAAGGACCATATTAGAAATGGCATGTTTAAGTTAGCATCCACATGAGCATATAACATATGTATACACAAATGCAATAATCATATAGTATGGTAATGGTATGTAATGTATTATGCATCATCCTAATGATCAATTTATACGATGTTCTGTAGATTAAGCACTAAGGGAGGCACAAAAGAGATGAGGGCCAAAGCTGCTTCAGGGAAAGCCATAATTGTGTTATGCCTTGCTAGCTTTCTTGCAGGCTCACTGTTCATGAGTCGAACTTTGAGCCGCTCTTACGTGCCTGAAGAAGAAGAAGGTCAACATCTCGCAAAGCATGTCTCCAAACATTTAGAGATTCAAAAGGACTGCGATGAACACAAACGCGTAATAACCACCCTTCACATAATTAATGAACACCTGCTCGAATATATGCTTAATTACTAATCAAAAGTGTTTCTCTCTTTGTTGATCAGAAATTGATAGAAAGCAAATCCAGAGACATCATAGGAGAAGTATCAAAAACCCACCAAGCAGTAAAGTAAACGAAAATCATACTCTTTCTTGTGTTACTTTAAATAACTGAAACAGAGGAGGTGACAACTAAAAGACTCTTATGAAATGTGTAGAGCATTGGAGAGAACAATGTCAACATTGGAGATGGAGTTAGCAGCAGGACATACCAGCCAGAGAAACAGTGAGTTCTGGAGCGAACAGACTGCGAAAAACCAGAGTATACAGAAAGTGTTTGCAGTGATAGGCATCAACACAGCTTTCAGCAGCAGGAAGAGACGAGACTCGGTGAGGCAGACATGGATGCCAACAGGAGAAAAGCTGAAGAAAATCGAGAAAGAGAAAGGGATTGTTGTAAGGTTGTGAAGTAAGCCACAAGTATCACCAAATCCACTAACTTTGAAACACAATAGCCAAAACTCAAGTCATACAAAGTTTTGACTTTTTTTGTGTTGTTTTGTTATGTCTTCAGGTTTGTGATAGGACACAGTGCAACACCAGGAGGAGTATTAGACAAAGCCATTGACGAAGAAGACTCAGAGCATAAAGATTTCTTGAGACTGAAACACATTGAAGGATATCACCAGCTCTCGACCAAGACAAGACTCTACTTCTCAACGGCAGCTGCAATGTGGGACGCAGAGTTCTACGTTAAAGTAGACGATGATGTTCATGTCAATCTAGGAATGCTTGCTACAACACTCGCAAGATATCAAACAAGACCGAGGATTTACATTGGTTGCATGAAGTCTGGTCCTGTCCTTTCACAAAAGTAAGCAGCTTTTATAACAAAATCTCAAAAAATTGAAATCTTCTGAGAAAAAGTTGATAATGATATTACAGGGGAGTGAAGTACCACGAGCCAGAGTTTTGGAAATTCGGAGAAGAAGGGAACAAGTACTTCAGGCATGCCACTGGGCAGATTTACGCAATCTCTAAAGATTTAGCTGCGTATATCTCCACTAACCAGTGAGTAATTACTGATAATTACTTTTGTAAATCATGTTTTCTTGATCTAAGTTTTGGAAATGGTTGTGGTGGACACGCGTGTGCAGGGGAATATTGCACCGGTACGCGAACGAGGACGTGTCGTTGGGAGCGTGGCTGCTAGGGTTAGAAGTGGAGCATGTGGACGAGAGGTCGATGTGTTGCGGGACGCCGCCGGATTGTCAGTGGAAAGCTCAGGCGGGGAACGTTTGTGCAGCGTCGTTCGATTGGTCATGCAGTGGGATTTGTAAGTCCGTTGATCGGATGACACGTGTGCACCGAGCTTGCGCTGAAGGAGACGCTCCTCTCTCTAATTTTCGCTTCTTCTTCTGAGTTTTTTTTTTTTACAAAAACATTTGATTGAAGTTTGGTTAGTTTGCTCTACCTAGTGTTATGGGGATGAATAAGGAAAGAGACTACAGTAATAAAATGGTAAATCTTGGGAACGAGATATTTTGAATTTTGTTTTTTTTATTGGTGTGGAAAAATTGGTTGACTTGTGAGGAGAAGTCTTTTGGACCCTTATTTTTTAAGAAGATAATTTTGAATCGGTGGAATTTCCTTAACAGCTGAAAGAAACGGTTGAGATTTGAGACGGATCGTCAAAAAGGTTTATAGCATACTACTTAACAGGTAAGTCTTCCCATAATTTTGATCGTAGTATATAAAAATGAGAATGCTGGAATTATTTGGACGTTTGTTCTGTTTTAGGAAAATTTAACGCATAAAAGTTAAAAAAAAAATTCAATTTTTTATGCTTAACTTAAGTTGAAATAATCAAATATTTATTCATATTAATTTTTAGTAGGTAAAAATACATAAATTGTGTTATTAAATACTCCCTCTTTTCATAATATAGAGTTTAAACTTTTTACACACAAATTAAAAAAACATTTAATTTTTGTATTTTTTGAAATAAAATATATTTTATCATCAATTCCAAAATATTTCAACCAATAAAAACATAATCTGTAGAATATAAAAGTAACAAAAATACATTTAATTTTATATAGAAACTCTAAAACCCCTTATATATTGAAACAAAAAAAAACTCTAAAACTCTTTATAAAATGAAACAGAGGGAGTATGTCTCAAACTGAAAATATGAATAAAGATTTTATAATTGTTTTTGATTTTTTCGTTATAATATTAATACCATTGGTCTATCCCGTTTATTTAGCAAGAAAAATTAGAGATTGGGTAGAATCTCCACAAAAGTTAAAAGAAAAGCTGTCACGATCGGGATTGGATAGGACTATATAGCAGCTACGGCTAATTTATTTTTAAAAAGGAAGAGAGAGAGAGAGAGAGAAATCAAAATTTGGAAAAAAATTAAATAAAGGAAAATAAAAGGCGTGAAGAAAAAGAAAGATCAAACCGCCTCGAATTCGGAATCAGTGGGACCCACCTCTCTCCAGAAATTGTGAGTAGAATAAAGCATCTTCCCCTACAGAAGCGGTCAAGCCTTTGGTCAACACCCACAAAAACCCTAATCCTAAATTTTGAGAGGGAAAATCTCTCCGCCAAAACGCCACCTCAAAACCCTTCTTTCTTCTTCTTCCCCCCCTTCTCTCTCTCTATCCAAATCTGTATCTATCTCGAATCTCTCCCTCTCGTTTTCTACTTTTGTTTATTGTTTGGCTTCGATTTCACTGTTAGAAAAACACTTGTTACGGTCATGGCGGTGATGGACGGCGGTCGGAAGGCGAAGAGAGCCAGGCGAAGCAACAGAATCTCCGCCGATCTCTACGATTTCTCCACTTTCCCGGTGGAGGAGATGGGCGGAGGCAACTCCACCTTGCCGCCGTTTCGCGATGGAGTGAGAACCTTCCTCGCGAGCCACGCGCGTGTCACTTTCCCTACCTCCACGCTCTTCTCGAGCCTGATGACGTGGCAGATCCTTCTCAGACATGGAGATTCCAAGGACGGTTCAGATCTCTCCACCAGACTCGTCTCGCTCGACGTTGTGGAGGAGGATGTTACCAGATCCTCTAGATCCGTCTACTGTGACCACTGCCGAGTCGTTGGTGAGTCCACGTCCTTCCAGATTCTTTTAAAGCTCCAAAACTTGTTTTTTTCTCTTCCAGTCTCTGTATATATTCGTGCATGCGTAGATTAAGTAGGCAAAATCTAATCTTTTGTTGTTTTTGAAGGTTGGAGTAGCCATCCAGTGTGTAGAAAGAGGTACCACTTCATTATAAGGTCAGGAGGAGACAGTAAGAGCCTCAATATTGGGCTGCAAAAGGCTTGCTCAAGGTGCGGTAATACTCAGAACCTGTCCGAAGGCAGCAACTGCAAGTGGTGCAGCTTGGCTCTGGATGTCGAGGACTGGGTTTACTCTCAGCTAGAGGACAACACTCATCTCCTTCACGGCGTCATCCACTCTAACGGCTATGCTCATCTCTTGTCTCTCAACGGCAGAGAAGGTGGCTCTGGATTCTTGACTGGTCGTGCCATTATGGACTTCTGGGACAGGCTTTGTTCCTCTCTTGCTGTTCGGAAAGTGAGTGTGATGGATGTGTCGAGGAAGTATGGGATGGATTATCGGTTGCTTCACGGGATGACTAGAGGTTGTTCGTGGTACAGTGAGTGGGGTTATGAGTTCAAATCTGGGAGCTATGCGCTCACGAGAGATGTGTATCAGTGTGCTGTAAATACTTTATCCGCGATACCCCTCTCTGAGTTCTTGTTCCAAGGGAGGAAGCCAAGAACTCAGCTCCACTCTACTATTGGCTTCTACCAATCACTCTCTTGTTCAGAGCTTGTGACCGTGAGAGACCTCTTCTCCTTTCTGCTACAGATGATTAGCGAGAACAGATCGAAACCACCCACAACTAAGCCATCGGATGTGCTTTGCGCTTGGACTGTGAGTGATGTGGAACGTGTACAGCAATCCATGGTCAAGATATTGAAGGCTGCAGGAGGTCAGCGAGCCAACTGGGTTACAAGGTGGGCTCTCAAAAGGTCTGTCTGCAAAACAGCCTCTCCACAGCTGATTGATTACTGTCTGAAGCATTTTGGAGGGGTCTTGGCGGATGACGGATCTCGAGTAGTCTGCTCCCGTTGCAATCCTGGTTCAAACGACTTTGAGTACAGGTAAATTTTCTTCTTTTGCTCTGCTTGGGGCTTGCTTGGTTTTCCAGTGTGCATAACCTAACCTACCTTTACTTACGAACTTCAGGCTCGGACCTGTCAACAATATGCACCAGTCATCATCTAATCAAGACATAAATTTTGCATCAAAGGAGCAAATCAAAAGCGACTTAAGATATTTGTATGACACTTTATTGCACCCACAAACCATGGCCGAGTTAAGGTCTCACGCAATAAGAGATAAATTGATTGATGCAGCCACAAAGATTCTTGATTGTAAGCACTTCATAAAAGATTACCTGTCTAGTACGGTCAACCCCTTTGCAATCAACCTCTGGTGCCAGGCCGAGCTCTCAGACGAGTCCAAGGAATGCCCATCCCCTCCACCTGAACTGTTGGTTCTTTCATTGAACGCCACTGTTTCTGACTTGAAAATGGAAGCTGCTAAGGCTTTTCAGGAAGTGTACGCAATGTTCAAGAGGTTTGAAGTTGAGGAGCTCCTAGGTTATGGCTCTATTGATGACTCCATTACCCTGAAACTTTTAGTTGGCACAAATGGGGTCATACGGGTTAAAGGAAGATGCTCTTCAAAACATGGGCTCCTCAGATACCGCATGGAGAGAGGCGTGGAGAATTGGAAAGTTGACTGCAAGTGTGGTACGAAGGATGATGATGGTGAGAGGATGTTGGCCTGTGATGCCTGTGGTGTGTGGCACCACACTAGATGTGCTGGGATCAAGAACTCTGACGCACTACCTTCCAAGTTCCATTGTTTCAGATGCATTGATTTGTACAGCAAAAGACCAAAACAATCTGGTAACGAGCGTGGATCTAGTCAAGTGCCCAAAGCTGGCTCTGTTTGTAGAGGTGAGTCAGCTGCTATGGGCAGTGGATCTAATTTATCCGTAACTCTTAGTGTAGGCTAATTGTACTTTTGATCTCTGTATATAGGTTCTTATCTAGGCACAAAACTGCAAGTGGCTTAATGTCTACCCATGATTGTAACACGACTGCTTCAAGATCTCAGTCTTAAACACAACTATAAGTGTTGTGTTGACATGGGTTTGTTTGAGACATCAATGAAAAACAAATGTTTTGAGATGCATTTTACCTTTCATCACTCCGTTGCTGCATATTTGCACTGTACTCCCTATTCTTTACAACATGTTTGCACATAGTCGTCAATCTCTTAACAAACAATCGGATCACCGTCTTCATAAATGGGTAGTTCAGATCTGCACTCAAGAAGCATCAAACAAGCAGCACTCATTAAGCTTAACATAAAGTGTATACAAAAGCAATCTACTAAAGATTATTAAAATCAACTTTCCTAAACCAAATTATCATAACTAGTACGCAAATCATCTAAATTATCTCACCACTTATCAAAGAAAACATGTAATTGCATTCTCGCTGATGAACCAGATTGTACCTTATTTACACAGCGCTTCACAACTTCTTAATTGTCTTGACAGTTTAGCTGGCCTTGCTTGTTTGTATAATCTTGCTCTTTCACCGTATCCTCAATGGAAAATGACTTATTGGTTGATTCCATAACAAATGTCTTGGCCGACACAAGGTGTAGAGGATTTGCCTGCAATCGCATTCAAAAAACTTAGTTTTACATAGTAAATAATTCAGTAATCACTACAGATGGTAGTATAATAAAAGCAAGCTTGAGACTTCAAATGGCAACTTGGCCTGGAAAGAATATAAACCACGATAAAATTACAATATTACAACTAGACCTTATTAGATTGGAGAGAATGTAAAATGACACAAGGTTGAGGAGCTCATTTGCTACTGCAAGTATATGGTCCTTGCTTTGATGTATCAAGCTTCAGGTTGCTAATGAGTCTGCAATGCAACAGTTTGTTATGCAAAGCAGCTTGTCGTAAGGGGCTTGGAAGGAGTTAATTTTCAGTAGTTCATCATTATCTGCAAGCTTTACAAGAAAAGATATGTCAGACGACCACTTAAGAGGGAGCATCAGAACTGCCCAAGCTTTGTGTTCAATCAAATACCAACAAAACCACAAAGAATGCTCGGTTTACATAGCATCAATGAGAAGATTGTGCTCACATACCAACAACTGACCATCGTCAAGAAACACCAAAGGTATATACAAACGATCAGGCGTGAGGAAGGTTCTTAGCATTTTCATCTTCGTCATTTAGGTATAAACAGTTTTTTTTTTTTTTTTCACGAATTATCTCTCCAAACCCTAAATTGAGCAGAGAAACAAACATTTCCAAATTAAATTGCTGATGAAGAACACAAAAGAGGATGATATTCATGTGATTCAAAGAGGAATCAAACTAACCTCCAAGGCGCAAATCAGTATTTTCATCTGTTGCATTAGCCCAAAGGAGATAATCCTTAAAGACCGTTTCCATGGCGATAAAGAATTCCTGAATCTTCTTCTCGCTAGTGTCATGATCCATCGACTGGAACGAAGACGACGCTATGAAGCTGGAAGTCATCAAATCAATTGGTTTTATCAGCACAATTACCCAAAAAAAACCTCCTAAACTTTTCCGGAACGAAACCCAACATATAATTCCAAATCACACAAAACCTTGGATTCGAAGAATTGAAGAATCCCAATGTCAAATTTGATAAAGTGTTGAGAAACATACCTCTCGATGGATCGAAAAAGATCGATTGAAGCAGCAAACTTCATTCTTCCCAGAAAAACCATCGAACTCAAATGATTGATTGCGATGCGTCTCCATGAGGATTGAAACCCTAACTCCCCGAGGACCATAAGTTCTCTCGAAGGCAAAATTGAATTGATGAGGAGAAAAAAAGAGAGCAATTCAGTTGATTCAAAAGGAACTTCCTAGGATGGATTACTCTGTTTCTCAAGTGGGTTTGGAACTAGAATCAGCCATGTGAAACGATAAAGAAAAGAGAAAAAAAAGGAATCGTGAAGATGAAGAAGAAGCAATACCATCGCTGCAACCTGCGACGAGCTTTCCTACAAGAAACATATTATTCAGGAACCTGTTGTACGGTGTTAAATGCACCGTTGATTGTTAGGTTTCAGTTTTACCAAACCAACACTTAATGGGCCCAATCTTTATTAGGCCCAATAATAATATTGATTACTAAAATCATCATTAATGGGCTAAGTTATTGAATATTGAACCGGGGAGAGTCTCCTTCTTCTCGTCTGCAATTTCTGAGTGAAGCAAAAGGGTTTAGGGTTCAAAGAAAAATGGAGGGGCATCGTCGGAATTCGCCTGCCGGTATGGAGGTTCCAGTTGCAGGCGGCGGAAATGTCGTCAAATGGGTTGAAATATCTGTGCCTTCTCCGTATTCATCTTCTACTATCGATACTAATTCAAGTGAGCACAATGGATGTGTTCGACTTCCTTCCTCTGAAGAAGACTACACTTCTAGCTCTGTAATGGGGGAAACTCCGATCTCTTTAATTTGGAGAATCAACAGGACGAGCTCAAATGTGCTCGAGCTTCTTCAGCTCTCTGCTAATTCGGGATTCCCATTAACCGGGCTGCGTTTCGTCTTTGCTCAAACTCTCTCTCCTTTTGCTTTTGTATTCGCCGACGAGGTAATTTAAACTCTTCTTCTACAATTTTTGATCCTTTGGTTTATTGTTTTTGCTTCTATTGAAGCTACGGAGTTCAATGGCAGGGTATCGATAATGGTCGTCTCGTCTTCTTTCTTTACGCCATCACGCCGTCTGGTGTTGTCTACGTCCTGAAACTCTCGAATATGTCAGCGTATAAGTCAGGCTCAGTGTTCCCGATTGATCGTCTGATCCACTTGGATGTTCGACCTTACTTGAACGAAGCTAGTGTTACCAGTGTCGCTGCATCGCCTGGGTTCCTTTTTCTCGGGAGATCTGATGGTTGTGTCTCTTGCTTCCAATGTTTTGAGTCTCCTCAGAGATCATCTGGTTAGATTACTCTGCACTACCTTAGTATCTTAATGCATTGTTTCTTCCGTCCGTTCGCTTATCATTGCCATTGTCTCTCACCAGGTTTCCACCTGGAGCTGCGTGATGATACAGGATTTGGTCGTCTTTGGGGATTTGTAAGGCAAGTCTTGTTAAGCTTTATATACTTAGAAGAGAGAAATAAAGCTAATATAATGCTATCTTTTTTTTTCTTCTGGTGATGTTCATTTGAATAACCTCTTATAATGTGCAATGTAGGGGGACAGTTGTTGCAGCCGTGCAAGATTTATTTATATCAGAAGTTGATGGAAGAAATTATATATGCGTGCTTCATACTGATGGGGAATTACGTCTCTGGGATGTTTTGACTTATACCAGGGTTTTGTGTTTGAGTATAGCTGCGAAAAACCTTGTTGGTAATATCTGCTAACTCTATCGGTGGCCATTAATTGAATTTTCTATATTATCTTTTACCTCTGTTTTTGACTTTTTATGCTTCTTTCACTAGGGGTTATGTGTCTGAAGTTATGGTTGGGCAAAGCTGATTATGATTCTGGCATCATTCCATTAGCAGTTTTGTATAGAAATAGTACGGTAAGCTTTTATAACTGACGGGTTGGCTGGAGTGGAACGGATATAGTTAATTTTCTATTGCATTCTATCTCTAATACCATTTTCCCAATTTTTGAAGGGTGACAGCGTGGATGTGATCACTGTATATGGCCTGCAATTTAGTTCTGGGGAATTTGCTTTGTCTCTAGATTCTGGATTACAGAATATTTCACTGGAAGGGGTACAGTTTTTGAGCTCACTTGTGACATAAACAATCATATCTTTCTTTTTTTTGCTCATAACTATGTTCAATTTACAACTCCCTTGATTTTCTTTTGCTCGCTACTTTGTTGAATTGCATATTCTGACTTTGTCAGGGAGGATTGCGGGATGTCAGATTTACATCCGACAAGATCTGGATTCTAAAGGCCGATGGATTGACATCTTATATGTTGTGCCAGAAATCTAGCACCATGTAAGTTCGAGAACGCTTGTTCTCTGCTGAATGGTTGGGGTACTTGGTACTCCATGTATAAATTGCATTATATGTGATGTATAAAGAGGTTCTGTATATATGTGCACATCTTATTTTCAATGGTCCTCTGCAGCTTGGAACCCTTTCTATTTGCAAACATTAGTGTAAAGTATTGTAGGTGAATTTCTGTGTTATAATTTTCTTCTGATGCAGTCTTCTTGAAAAAATGCAAAAGTCTAGGTGAAGCCCTTCCCAGAGGTTGCATCCCTGAGATGAATTTGTAAAATTTTTAGTAGATTAAGCTAGAAAGATTGTTGGTTTCTAAACTGAGGAGATAATTGCTGCTCTAGTGCATGTTTATCGTAGTGGTTGTGCTATTGACTACTAAGATATTCTAGTGTTAACTGCTTCAATTTTTGTATCTTGATGGTGGATAATGCTATATTTTATATTGTTTTCCTTGACCTAGGGAAGCACGGTCTTACACCTTGCAGGAAGAATACATCTCGGAGCAGCTATTTCTGAGTTCTAGGAGCTCTTCACATGACCTTCTCTTGACAACTCATTCGTTGTTTTCATCCGCAAAGGTCTTTATACTTAAACATAGCTTTGATTTTGAAATAAACTTTGTACCCAATCTATTTCACCTTTTATGCATGTGACGCTGAAAGGCAATGTTTTATTTGTATGAATCCATTGTAACCTATATTGCGCTTTGCAGGATCAAATAATGGGATTCATTTCATCGATCTTCTTACGCAGGCTTCTTTCTCCTGGAATTTTTCACAATGTTGCCTTGCGTCTAACTTTACGGGACCACAACAAACACTGGACTGATTCTGAGTTTCAATCTTTAAGTCTTGATGAGCTTAAAAGCGAGATTCTTTTACTGGTTGAGCATGAGGTTTGGTTTTTGCGAAGTTCCAGAGTACCTTATAGATTTTCCTCTGTTAGGTGGCATGAATTATTAAGTCATTAAAGCTATATGCCTCTTCCTATCTCAGGTTACTGGTGAAACTTCGATTTCGGTTTTTCACTGGTGGGAAAACTTTTGTACATGCTATCTCCATCACTGGTGCAACAATAACGAACCTCGCACGTTGCTGGTTCAGTCAGATGTTATTGGTTTAGTTAGAAACAATTCTGTTTCATTGTTTTTAAGTTTGGAGAACACTGAGGACACCCTTGGAGGTATGAAAATGATAATTGATTTATTATCTAGAACCAGAATTTTCTTGTATCGTTCCCAATCCCTCAAGACTTAATACTGTGTCTGCCTTTTAATAGGATCTTCCTCCGAACACAGCAACCTGACAAGCTTAGGCTTGGGCTTGTCTCACAATGAACATGAGATTCTGGCGGGGGTACAACAATGTACTCTGAAGATCAGTAAACAGTGGGGTGGTGCTCCTTATGCCATGTATTATGAATCAATTACTGGAAAGCCGGTTATTTCATCTGATGAAATTGTTCCTCGCTTAGTTAACATCCTTGAGTCTGGATATGCTATGTCCATAGGTCAGCGTACTTGGTCAGATCTTGGTGCTGATAGAGCATGGGAAAAAGAGCTAGAAGCTCATAAAAATCTTAGAACATTCTCCATTGACATGTTATTGTCTCTCTCTGCTTTATGCCAAATGGCTGGATCTTGGGAAAAGGTTTTTACAATCATGGAGCACTATTTGAAGTATCTGGTCCCTAAGAAATTTATGCATAACAATGATGGTGAGGCATTATCTGATATCTGTAGTTCTATCCTCATCCAAGCCACTTCTCAGTTTGTAAAGGTGATGTTTGAGTCTGCCTTTGACATCTTTCTACTCGTCAGCTATCTGCTTAACATCTCTGGGCAGGTCAGTTTCCACTTTGTCTCATATCATTGTCAAAATGTATTCCTTTAATGGAATCAAGTGTAGTTTATCTTTTGACACTNCCCTAATGTCCCATTTTAATTTTTTTTTTTTTTTTTTTTTGTTTTTGCAATTTTGAAAAATTCTAAACTTAGTCATCCATTTTTTTTTCTTTTGCATTTTCTTTCTGCAGGTTAATATGTCACAGCAAGATATATGCAAGCTACGGCTTGAGTTGCTTCCCATGATCCAAGATATTGTCTCAGAGTGGCTTATCATGCTTTTCTTTGTTAACACTCCGGCTGAGTCGACTTCAATGGAAGATTTCAGCTTTAAACTCTCATCTCTACAGATTGGTAGGTTGTTGTCCTTGGAAAATATTCCTCAAAAGCTCATACCCACATCACATCCTTTTTTTTACTGGACACAATCTTTTTCTTTTTCATTGCAGATAGCAGCATTGATAAAAGATCATGGAACACAGTACTTGGGAAATGTGGTTTCTCATTGGCGTATATTCTTCTTTTTAGTGACCGAAGTAGCATTGTGGACAGCCGATTTAACTTAAGATATCTTCCGAGTTCACAAATCATTACAAGTTTGGTACAAAACTTTGTCAGCTGGATTCGTTATAGTAAAACAGGAGAGGACTCTTCTTCACTGCTAAGACGCTCAACTGAGCTAACTCTTAGGTTGATTAGGAATGGACAGTCTGATGCTGTTGAGGTATAAAATGTCTCTGCTTCTTTGACGAAGCTTTTCCAACAAAAAGTTCTATATAGCCAACTGCTATTATTTGCTGATTCCTCTGTTCTGATTTTTTCGTATATTCTTAATTACCTTCTCAAGCGAATCCTTGTGGTTGTGGAGGCAAGTTTACGTGGGGAGAAAACATTTGGACTTGCTCAAGATGCTAGTGGAGATTGGTGTCTTCTTCAACATCTCCGTGGTTGCTGCCTCCTTGATCAAGTACAACGTGGAGCATGCGGGATATTAAGAGAGAGAAAGATTAGTGAAGCCATCCGCTGCTTCTTCAGGTGCTTATTATTTGGTCTCTATTCACGGATAATTTTGAAGCTTGGCTATGTATGAAATATATATTAGGCCAGTACATAAATTTATGGGTTTCACATCACTATTGTCTGCCTTTGTTGCTCAATATCTGGTTGATTTACTTTAAAATATTATTCCTTCAAGAAAATTTGTCTTCGTTTTTTCGAACATTCATCTCATGTATCTACCTGTCATGGTTCCCAATGTAGAGCTTCATCAGGTGAAGGATCTTGGGAGGCTTTGCACAGTTTGTCTGAAGAAGCAGGATTTTCGCATTCTACAATTGGTGAGCTCCTCGAAGAAATTTGTTCTTGCTTTATTTCTTTGCATATTATTTCGAAAATTAGTCTGTATGTCCTGCGTATTCATGTTTCTCCCTTTTACCTTCCATTTGGTCGAAGCAGGTGCCAGTATTTCTGATAGTGAAAAGTCTTGCGCGACATGGAAACTTCATTACTATGAATGGGCTATGCAAATTTTTGAACGGTACAATATAAGTGAAGGAGCTTGTCAGTTTGCCTATGCAGCCCTGGAACAAGTAGACGAGGCCATTAATTTCATGGAAAGTAGCGAGAACGTCCTTCTACCCACCTATAGCAGAGGACGATTGTGGGCAAATGTTTTCAAGTTCACCTTAGATCTGAATCTCTTGAATGATGCTTACTGTGCTATAATTTCAAACCCTGATGAGGAGATTAAGCGCATCTGTTTGAGGCGCTTCATAATAGTTCTATTTGAATGTGGCAAAACAAAGGTAGAGGTCAAGGAATTTTCTTCTCTTGCTTTTCTTAATTATTCCTTCTATTTTTTTTTTTTTTGGCAAATCGGGACCAAAACCCCAAGAAGATATTTTCTCTATATTGTCTGTTACCACGAGAACATTTCAGACCATTATCACCATAATTGTTATAAACAGTGCAATTGCACTTTGCTGTTAGCTGTAGCTAAAAATGATTCTGCTTTGTGAGTGCTGTCTTATATGCTCAGACCTCCACAAAGATGTTTGTGCTACCATGGCTTAAAAAAGCTAATATCTATGAATATTTCTCTTTTGATTTCAGATCCTCAGTGATGGACATCTACCTTTCATCGGCTTAACAGAGAAGATCACCCAAGAACTTTTTTGGAAGGTACTTTATTGGAAGCAGGGTCGGTTTGTTTTTGCCCTTGTATATTTCTACTACGTTTCATTCTTTCTTTCTATGGTTTGTAGGCTGGGCGTTCTGAGATATTGATTAAGCCAAATCCATACAAGCTGCTTTATGCTTATGAGATGAGACGACACAACTGGCGAATGGCGGCAAGTTACATGTATCAGTTTTCTGTTCGTCTGAGAAGCGAGGCAGGATCCAAGGATTACAAACATATGTCCTTAGTTTTGCAAGAGAGGCTTAATGGACTTTCTGCTGCTATGAATGCATTGAGTCTTGTTCATCCTGGGTATGCTTGGATTGATCCACTACCAGAAGAATCCATGTGTTATCCAGCGAAAAAGGCTAGAAGAGCAGAAGAAGAACAATGTTAGTCCTCACCACATATTGTACTTGTCTTTTCTTACTGATAATTAATGTTTTCATAATTGTTCTTCTTCTGCTCTTCTAGCATCATTCTGTTATGTTGTTGTATTATCACATGGATAGCCAATTTAAATTACTCTTTCCTGCAGTAAGGAGTAGTGATCAGCCCAAAGGAGAGCAGAGTTGCATTGATATCGAGAAACTCCAAAACGAGTTTGTTTTTACTACAGCAGAATATTTGCTCTCTCTGAAAAATTTCGGGTGGACATATTCAGGTAATCTGTCTCCTATTTCCTCCATGGTTTGTCTTGAGTTTACAGTATAGGGGTAGTTGGAACTTTGAATAATCCGTGTTTTAGAACTTGTTAAAAGGCCTCTGCAGTTGTAGTTGACAGAAAATCACAGGGTATCTTCACCCTAAATGTGATGTGGGGAAATTAAAAGCTTGGCCTTCTGCCACCGTTGAAAGAATTAAATATTTTCAGTCTCCTTTTATTTATGAGATAGCTTTTTTGCATCATTGATTTAGCTACTGGTTGGGCCAGTCTTCCATGGCAGACTGCTTAGGTGGCAATGGCATAACTGTGTTCTATGCAATTTCCCTAAGGCATTATTTCAGAAGGGTGTCAAAGACCCTGTTAATTGTTTCCAAGTCATCTAATAAATATGCATTGTTGGTGTCTTCACTCCAGATCTCGAAAAGCCATCATCAGACTTGGTTGATCTTCTTGTCCAGGCAGACTTGTATGACATGGCATTCACTGTTGTTTTAAGATTTTGGAGAGGCTCAGCTTTGAAAAGGTAAATTTCTTGCTTGGTATTTCTGAAGTTTTTTTTTTTCTAGAACTACATAGGTTTAAGAATTACTTCTTATTCTCAGGGAGCTGGAAAAGATATTTGAGAATATGGCAATTAAATGTTGCCCTGTTAAAGGAACTCTGTGGACCACGTGAGTTGCTACTATACCTCAGTAATACATTGGTTACTTGTTGACTTACCTGACTTATCCAGGATAGAATTAAGATGTAGCTTTATTTAACTTACAGAAATGATGTCAGGCCCAATCTCATGCTAACATCTGCGGACGAAGAAGTTACTCATTCGCCTGATAGAAACCCTGCTGTTCAGAGCTCTAAGTTGGCTGGTGACTGGGAAATTCTTGAAGTTTATCTTGTGAGTAACTTCTGAATCCTTGACTGGAATATATTCTTTTTGTGTCATTTGGTATCGAATTATTTACTACTCTTGACTATTGGGAGCATTGAAAAGTGTTGGCAAGTCGTCATGAGCAGTATTAATCCAGAAATGTGTCCTTAGTTGCTCCGAATTTTTAAATGGTTATGATGCACCCCTGATTTCATATTTCTGATAATGAGACCTGACTACATTGTCACTGCTGTTTACTGTTAACATACTTGGTTCGTTCAAGTGTGCCTGAAGTTTCTAGTCGCCTAGTAGGTGCTTTGGGTAAAGGAAGTTTTTTTGTTGTGAAATGATTTGTGTACCGGATATGTATAAATGCAGAAGCGGTACAAAGACATACACGCTAGACTACCAGTTACTGTTGCTTCAACTCTTCTTCAAGCAGATTCTTGTATCGAATTGCCTCTCTGGCTTGTTCAAATGTTCAAGGTAATAATTTGGAAATATGTTAGGATACTTTGAGTGAATTACATTTTAGTATGCGATATATATATATATATATAATTCATTTAGGTAGCTAAAAACCTGGACATGTTTGGTTTTGCTACATCCTTGATAAAAATAATGGACGTGTGAACAAGTTTGCATTAGTAAGCCTTTACTTCACTATCAATAAATCTGAGATGCAGATTCTAGCGTAGATTTATGCGTTGTTGTTGTATATCATTGCAAGATCGTGTGACACTGTCTGAGATATGTTTTAATTCAAAAGGCACCGCATGACTGCTTAATGTTGAAGATATTGTATAATATCTGTATACAGTTATTGGTGTGCCTTATGATCTACCAATGTAGCAATCATATGTTAGGTTATTTCTCTTCTGGTTACATGGAAGTCATCTTGACCACTTTCTTGTGCGTTTGACAGGACGGTCAGAAGGAAAAAGCTTTGGGAATGGGTGGGCAAGAAGCAAGTCCTGCTTCATTGTTACAGTTATATGTTGATTATGGGCGTCTTACAGAGGCCACTAATTTGCTATTGGAGTACATGGAATCATTTGCATCATCGGTGAGTTATATATATGATCTGTGGCTGTCAGCTGTTGATAATCATTGTTGGATTGTAAGAATCTCGCTATAGTATAGGTTTGTAGGCTGGCTAGGGTTTAACATAACAGTAGAACAAAATGTTGCAGACTTTACACTTAAGAAGCTTTTTGGGGCATTGATAAGTTCTTGTTTATAGGCTGTGATGAGCATGAAGTCATACGTTAGGACTGAATTAACCTCGTTTTCTCTCTTGTTAAAACAGAAACCAGCAGAGGTATTGAAAAGGAAAAAAGTATCAGGGGTTTGGTTTCCTTACACGACAGCGGAAAGACTATGGTGGGAGCTAGAGAAGACGATGAACTCCGGACGAATGTTGGAGCAGTGCCAGAAGCTGAAGGAACAACTCCATCAAGCATTACTCAATCACTTAAAGCTGGTAGATTTGCAATAACAATAATAAGCTGTAGAAGTGTAAATTCTTGCCGTGTGATATTTGATTAGTCTTATTAAGTGATGTTTGTTTTTTGGTGGTGGTTTGTTTTGTTGCAGCTGAAAGTGGACTCAGATGATGCTGTATCCTCTGCAACCGGTTGAAGAAATCTTTGAAATGGGAGAGGCTTCATGATTGATCCGTGTGAATATCTCTTTATGAAAATCGTATCAGGGGTTTACGTTTTTTTTTTTTTTTGTTAGTGTAGTTAAAACAAATCTCTTATGGGTGTTGTTGGTAGAGAATTTTGTTGGTCCATAATTTTCATTTCCAAAGTGAATTTGTATGATAAACCAGAACTCGAAGAGGATTGATTGTTAAGAAGCTCGGAAAGAAAAAATGAAAACCAAATTATCTTGTTTATGTGTAGAAATTTGGCAATAGGATGTTTAATCCGGGTAAATTGATATTATTTTTTAGGAGTTGAATTGAGTCCAACACCGAAACCATGCCAAATCATCCATAACAATTTTGGTTTTTGGCTTGGATACTATGATCCATAAACCGAAAATCTGAAAGACCAAAACAATCGGAAGTGAAACCGAACCAAAATCCGAATTAAACACTTCACACAAGAAGATCTAAGCCGAATTCCAAACCTAAAGAAGCTAACAAATGGCTTAATTCGAGTATAAAAAACAACAAGTGAGACTGTGAGAGTGTGTTCGTCGGGAACTGAAAGCAACAATGGAGAAGCTCAAATCACTGATTCCTGATGATCTTCAGCAAACGGTGAAATCAAGCAGCGTCGATGATCTTCCCTCCACTTGTTCGTCTCTTCTCCGTTTATTTCTGGCTCTTCCCCAGTTTCACCAAGTTCGTACCATTTACCCAAAACCTACTCTTTCTCCTCTCTGTGTTTCCATCTCTTACTTTTTCATTTGCTCTCCGTTTTCTTAATTCGCCTTTTTCAGGCGGTGGGTGAGTTAGCGAATCCTGATTTGGGCTGCTGTGGGAAGAACGGAGAGACATCTCTAGACTTGAAACGTCGGGGAAACCAGTGCTTTCGCAATCGAGTTTTCGACGATGCTCTGCGCTTCTACTCTAAAGCTTTACGTGTTGCTCCTCCACACGCCATTGATGGAGACAAGAACTTGCTCGCCTCTCTGTTCCTGAATAGAGCTAACGTCCTTCACGTATCTTAATATAACCTTCTATTTCTCTCAATTTTTCCTTTCCCCCGTTTCATCAGTGAGTCTCTAAGCTTTGGGGATTCTCATGTATCTTTTTCTTAGAATTTGGGGCTTCTCGAAGAGAGCTTACGGGACTGCCATCGTGCTCTTCGGATTGATCCTTATTATGCAAAGGTTCTAAATTGCTTCACTCAAATTGGATCCTTTAGAAGTTTTTTCAGCTTTTGCAAATTCTGCAATGTCGCTCCAATTTTTTTTTGCAGGCGTGGTATAGGAGAGGCAAACTTAATACTGTTCTTGGAAATTATCAAGATGCAATTCGTGACATTACTGTTTCTATCTCTCTTGCGTCATCACTGGCGGGTAAGAAGCAGCTACGAAGTGAACTTGAAGCTATTCCGGATTACCAGAACAAGCATATACCGGGAAACGATGAACATCATCCAAGCAATTATGGTAATGTGGGTGAGATTTTTCTCTTAGATTAGAGCATGCAGGATAGTTTTTAGGCTATGAGTTATTTTTTACCTGTCTTTGCTATTGGTTCGTAGATCATCGACCGGGTGTGCAAAGTGAAGTAAAGCTGCGTTGTGTATCGACAAAGGAGAAAGGAAGGGGTATGGTCTCAGAATGTGATATTGAACAAGCTTCTGTGATACATGTGGAAGAACCATTTAGTGTGGTATGAGCTTTCAAACTATTAGTAGGAAACTAATAATAAACTCTAGATGGTTTTTTAAGTGTAAATGGGTTTTCTTTAGAAGATGAAGATAAAAATAAAAATGTATGCTTGAATACTAAACATGTTTCAATGGGTGATGCCACTTCGAACAGGTCATATCCAAAAGTTGTCGGGAAACACACTGCCACTTTTGCCTGAATGAGTTGCCTGCTGATGCTATTCCATGTCCATCATGCTCAATCCCTGTGTACTGCTCAGAGTCCTGCCAAATCCAATCAGGTGGAATGCTGTCGAAAAATGACATGGACAAGCATCACATTCGTCAGAATCTACCTGCTGGTATTGCGGAGCATATTGAAAGCGTTACATCAGCTGATATAGATTATTCTGAAACTGAGTGCGTTCATGAGCACCAGCATGAATGTAGGGGAGCCAATTGGCCTGCTGTTCTACCATCTGACGCTGTTTTAGCTGGTCGGGTTATAATGAAGTTAATAAATCAAGGGAAAACAGCTATGGACCTTTCCAACCTCCAAGAGACATTAGTATGTCCTTTTACTGTAAACGTTTCCCATCATTTGCAAGAGTCACATAACTAATAAGGATTGACTTTGGCAGGAACTTTCTCATAGCTACTCTAAGATGAGTCCAGAGAGCAAGTTGGACTTGCATCTACTTTCCATAGTATTGATTTGGTGCCTTAGTAAATCTTGCTGCCCTGATCTTTCGATCTGTGAAGCTTCTGTGACACAGGTTATCCTCTACACCCCTATCCCTGCACCAGCCAATCTCTCATTGAGGTCAAACTTTGATCTCTGGAAATTGTGCAGGCAGCTTATTACGTTCCATTGATTGAATGGCTTAGGCTTACAAGTTTTACTTCCCCTCATAAAAGATCAAGGATGTCTTGCTTCTGTGATCTTTCATCACTGGAATTTTCAAATTGGTTTTTGATTTTTAGATTGAAATCTCCTCAATGCCAAAAAAGTTTTGACTGCAACAATGTGCATATGGTTCACTCCATGGGTTCCTGACTTCCTCTTATCATGAATTTGCTGTAGAAGTATAGCTGTGTACATGATGCCTGTGCAACTTTATGATTTGGCGCTTTTTCCTCTAATCAAAATTTAGTTATTTGAGATGGTGACCACTGTGGATTTTTCCTCTATGTGTAGACTATCATACTGCTGTCACAAATCAAGGTGAACTCTATGGCAGTTGTCCGTATGAAATCCAGCAGTGATTCTTTCAAGTGTATCCCATCTGGAAACGTCTCAGCAAAAGAGCCGATTCAGAGTTTAGAGCAGGTTTGTCTTGGCAGAGGTACTGCTTATTAAAATGTTATTTTGTTGCATCTTTCCACTTTAAGAACTCATTTAGAGCTAGGTATCACCACTTACAAAGATGCAATCTAGAGTTATAGAGATGACTAATACAATCTATCGGGAACCTGGCTTTCTATGTTTATGGTATATATTGAACTGCTCTTTTATGAAATTTTGTGAGCATCCACCGTTGGAGGTTATTGCATACATTGGTCCTTGCTCAAGATTTATTTTTCTTACGTTTATTACTGCCGTTTTATTCACAGATCAGGGTTGGCCAGGCTCTGTATAAAACTGGTAGTTTGTTCAACCATTCCTGCAAGCCAAACATCCATTTGTATTTCCTTTCACGTGGACTTGTAATGCGAACAACAGAGTTTGTTCCTATGGGTTGTCCTCTTGAGCTGTCATATGGTCCTGAGGTATTCTTGTGATCCTCTTGTCTCTATTTGGTACTTCTGGCCTGTATTATATAATTGCAGTGTGCTTTGATGTCCATATTTTAAAAAGTTTATATACACATTACTATTCACAGGTCGGAAAATGGGATTGCAAAGATCGCATTAGATTTCTTGAAGAGGATTACTTTTTCCATTGTCGGTGCCGTGGCTGTTCTCAAATTAACATATCTGACCTTGTTATCAATGGGTATTGCTGTGTCAATACAAACTGTACCGGTGTAGTTTTGGATAGTAATGCGGCCACATTCGAGTCCAAGAGGCTAAATCATTTTTTGGCTGCTCCAAAAAGCCTAGATCATCATGTTCAGGTAATCTAATATAGTGTAAGCGAATTCATCAGGCTTTAGCTTCCGTGCACTTCTAATCTCATACTAAAAGTAGAAATATATTTTCCCGCTACTCAGCTCCTTTTGGAATGGAGCAATGAAACGTTTCCATGGTCTTATGTCCATCGTAATTTTAAACTCTTATCTATCTAACGAGTTAGGCATTGAGCCTCTAGGTTTAGCTTGGGTTTAATTTTGTTGCTTTTACAGGTGAGGGAGAAGTTGCATACTGATGTCGGTGAAGTGGCTTCAAGTTTGCTTACGGAACCTAGCGGTTCCCTTCATATCGAACCGGAGATATGTTTGAAATGTGGATCCCGCTGTGACGTGGAAAATTCTCATCTTGAGGTGAACAAAGCTTGGAATCAACTGAGAAGGTACCAAGTTCTTACTTGAAGCTTCATCAAGTTAATTATTAGCTGATGAAGCTTCTCTTTAACACTTGGACCTCTTTATACTCTCAGGGTGGAAGAGTTGATGAATTCAGGACGTGCCAATGCTTCCGAATTATCAGATTGTTTAAGGTCCATCGCCGTGCTTAGAACTTTCCTTCACATGTATAATAAAGACATTGCTGATGTGAGTCAAGTTTCTTATATTTATGCTAAAGAACCTCAAAGAATTGTTACTTTTTATTCTCTAGCCTTGAGGAGAAACGGATAAGAGTCGTGTTTCATGCTTTTGTCCTTTTCAGGCGGAGGATAAGGTTGCTCAGGCGTGCTATTTAGCTGGGGAACTGAGGGAAGCAAGGAAGCATTGTGAAGCGTCCATTAAGGTATAGTGATACTGCTTCTATTTAGACCACAAACTCATTCAATGATTGACAGTGATGGGAACAGCTGTTGAGCAAATCGATTTCTATCAGAACAAATTTCTCAAACAACCTTCAAACTTTTATGTTGGGTATGTGATCTGAGCTAGATTTTGGGTTTGGTGGCAGATTTTGAAGAAGCTGTATGAGGAAGAACACGTGGTGATCGGAAATGAAATGGTGAAGCTTGCGTCGATTCAGTTTGCATCAGGTGATTCCAATGGAGCTTGGGACACTACCAAGAGAATGTCTCAGATATTCTCAAAGTATTACGGTTCACATGCTGAGACTCTCTTGTCTTATCTCCCATGTGTTAAGCAAGATAAGCTATGAACTTGTGATCTTATTTAAGCCTTGTATAAGACAGACGTTTGTGCAGTAATAACTTTGTTACTAACAAAACAAATAAAAGTTCTCAAATTAACCATACTGTTATTTATGATAGTAAGTCATGTGAAGAGCAAATAGTAGAAACAATACTCAGTCTTAATTTCAAATCCTTGGAAACCAAAACCGAGTTAACGTAACACCCAAGAAAGTAGATTAAAACACTTCGAAAAATAATCTTGTATATTCTCCTTTCTTCCTCCTCGGCTCGCTTTTCAAGTGCTAAAAGTCTCAACATGTTTTGATCATATCGACGCTTCTCTAAGTCGCTTTGTTGTTTCCTTTCGCCTTCTGAAGCAGGAGGCTGCTTGATCTGCATTAAACTTGGAACATAAGAGCACGCATGTGCCCTACAGTCTCTGTAGGCACGTTCTCCGAAATCCAATTTTCTAAAGTATCCATCCTCTCCAATGATGTTAAACGTTTTGTGATAGTCTTCTTCAAAACCCATGACAACTTTCTTCTCCTCGTCAATGAAGAAACTCTTACAAGGAATCATATAGAAATTAGGTTCCGTATCCAGTGTCAAGAACTTACTCCACAACACCTCTTCGGCCCCGATTTTAGTTGTGATCCATATGTCCATCTCATATGGATTTACTTCATTGTGCGTAAGTGAAACAGCAAGCTTCTCTTCTCTAACACAAGATAAAGTCACATAATCATCATGCCCAGCGTCAAAAGGAAGACGTAGAAGCGGCCCAAATCTCTCTCTTGTATAATCAAAACAGATTATGTGATCGTCAAGTTTGTCAAGTTTGTCTTCCGAGTTCCTTTCTGAAGCAGGCCAGTAAGTGTTTCCCTTGATAGAAACACCACGCGAACCAAACAATATACGCCAGTGTGGAGTGAGTTCAAGTGTCTTCCATAAACCAGAGTCGAAATCGTAGATTTCATACCAGAAAAATTGGTTTTCTTGTGCGCCGTTGTAATATCTATCTATAAACCTCAAGAACTTGAGGTTACGTGTCTTTTTTTTTTCTTGCGTCTGATAGTAGAGAGAGGCTATGTGCCTGCTTATGTTGTAGAATAAAAGATCGTATAACCCTAATCCCTGGGGCTGGGGTAACTTATATGGGCCTTTAGTTAAAACAATTTCAATGAGCTAGGCCCACTATTTAGTTTCCAATGGACCGGGCCGAGACTACGAGACGTCATCCCCCTCTGAAACCAATCGCGTCGACGGTGGTTCTGTCATGGCGATCATGGCCGTAGCCGCTCTATTTCACGCCAGATTCCCAATTCTCCTCCGTCGCAATGTTCCGTCTCCGTCGTATCCGTCTTCAGTTACTTACTATCCCAGGACTGTTCTCTCCGATGGGTTGAGCACCCGATTACGATCGATTCTCCGTTATTCATCGTCCAGCGGCGGCGGAGGCGGAAGTGGAAGTGACGACGTAGGTGGCGTTAACGATTCCGGTACCGTCGTTTCGGAAGTCCAGAGTCCTAATTACTTGAAGTTTACCGATGAAGAGTTGATGAAGCAATGCAGATTTGAGACGTTCAGGGTTTCAGGGCCTGGCGGACAGCACCGGAACAAGCGGGACTCCGCCGTACGTATTAAACATCTCCCTACCGGAATCGTAGCTCAGGCAGTCGAGGACCGTTCACAGCACAAGAATCGTGCTTCTGCTCTGAACCGGCTTCGCACTCTCCTCGCCATCAAAGGTCTCAATTCCTTCTTCTCCCTGATTTTCATTCCTCGTAACTGTAACTTACTTCTCAAATTGATTTCGATTACATTTCCAGTGAGGAACAAAGTGGACCTTGATGCTTACTCTCCTCCTCCAGAGCTTCTTCAGATTCTACCGCCGAAGTCCACCATCAGAACTTCTTCTGGCTCACAGATTGGTCCCAACAATGCTAAATTTGTACCTGTATGACTCTCTTTCTCGATTTAGCTCTTGTTCTCATCTTCCATTCACATTTCTTTTGGCACAAGTATCACATTTCTCTTTTTTTTACAGGGAATGCAAGCTTTGCTTGACGTTATTTCTGCTTCTGACGGCTCTATCGCCGATTCTGCCAAATTGCTGGGGTTACAAATCCTTCCCTTCTTGAACCTTTTGTTTTGCAATTTTGTCTTTTGCCTAACTTTGACTCATTTTGCTATTTGCTGTTTTCAGTTTGAGCACTGGTGGCTTATCTCGTTTGATACTCTCCCATGATGGTCTTCGTATGGCAGTCAATAGCATGAGGGCAGATAAGGTACTGTTTATTCTTATACCAATCCAAATACTCTGTTATCACCATTATGTCAATAAGGTAGTTCATAGCGCAAAATGTTCTTATGGTTCCGCACCTGGAAACATGTTTGCGCGTAGATATTTATGAAATGAAATGCTTGTCTTCCTTCTTTCCTATGATCCTACTTTCTTCTACAGTTACTTAGCTATTCATAGTTGGTGGTTACAGCATTGTCTTATAGCTTTGGTTTCAGTAGCTGCTACTTAGTTTGGTATATGACCACTGTTGTTCGAACTTTCAATATGCGAACTAGTTTTAAAGGGAATCACCTTTTCTGAGCTTTCAGGGAATGAAGCCTCTCAAATAGTTGGGATGTAGGCATTCGGAAAAATGATGTTTGGGCCTTTGACGTATTGTATATTTGCGTTGCTACTGCAGCACGGTGACTACTGTTTCATGCAACATATTTTGTATACAAAACAAAGGTGAAATGTTGAGTTCAGTCTTTACATTTGTTCTTCTAACATCATAAAAACAGTCACGTATTTGAGATGATATACTATAGGCTGTTCAAATGTTTATGACAATTTTTTGTCCCCTTTTGTTGTGATTATGTTGGAATTTGGAACCATTTTGGATTAGATTTCTTCCTACTCTGTTTCTCTTCTTATTCGCTCTCTGTTTAATGAAATCAATCTCGTTGGTGGTGTAAATGGAAGTGGCAATCTAGTATTTTCTTGCATTTCAGAAGCTCAATGAATTTCTAAAAGGGCTGTGTACCTTGCATGATGCTTCGGTTTCAGTTGATAATTACTGGTACTGAGTGTATCTCCCTTTGGAAAATATACAAATTACTTTGTGATATGACAATGTAGAGTTGCCTCTCGTTGATTGAGAACACCAGTGCCTGAGGTACTAGGGCTTACTGCTTGGTATGCATCTGTCTTTTTTTTCTTTACTTTTCCGGTATCAGCTACAGAGTGCACTTACACGTCTATTTCACGCTAAACATTTTGGTCAATGGAGCAAACGAAGAAAAACCGGTCACTGCCTGCTGGAATGTTCTCAGGTATATTGGACATTGAAAATAGCAAAAGAGTTCGATGCAAAAGAATCAGATTCTTGTAGAATAAGGTTCTCTTCTTCCCCACATAGGAAAAGAAATAACTTTTATGGAGTTGACTCTTTGAGAAATGTTTGTTTATTCATTTTTATCCAGAAAAACCCCAAGAGTTAGAGTCTCGTGGGTGCTTTCTGACTCACTCGTTATATATATTTAAACATGGATCTGAATTCTGAAGGTGTGCTCGACAGCTCGAGAGAGCAAGATTCGTTGACTTCTCATGGAGTGAACAGCGACTATTAACCTTCCCTTTTATCTCTGGTATGAATCTTATGATTCTAAGTCTAACAATGGATAAGTTTATGCAAATTTCGAAAATCTTTATAATGAATGATCAAGTAAGAATTCTCATGTTGATGCCATAGTCACTCTGCTCTCAAAAAGAAAGCAGATATGTTTGTTGATGTTCTATTTTAGTCATAAAGCTCTTACAGCATCTCTCTCTAAAGTGACTTTGACTTTTGTTACTGTTTAAAAATATTTGCAAAGGATAATTCCTTACTTACTTTAAGTTGAAAGAAAAGATCTGATTCCTCTCACCACCATTTTGGTAGGTGTTTTATTTCTTTTATTAGCAACTTTCTCCTCTTGGCCCTCGTGTCTAAATTGTATCATCATGTATATATATAGGCTTCAGTGCAGAAACAGTTCTTATAAGCTTTCCAACATCCAATAGTGTCATTTAGTCTGTAGATTGTAATCAATGAGGCTTGATTTATCTGCCAAGTTTCGGCAAGTTCTTGGCCATGCCAAGGATCATGCATCCATTGGCAGAGCTATTGTACAAAACTACAATGAAAAAGGCTTTTTTGATATTGAAGTTGCAGTGGTTCGAGCTACAAGCCATGATGATTGTCCTGTTGATGACAAAACAATGCACGAGATACTCTTCCTCGTCTCCAACACTCCTGGAGCGATTCCATTTCTTGGTGAACAGATCTCACGCCGTCTAGCCAAGACAAGAGACTGCTTAGTCGCGGGTAAAACTCTGTTTCTCATCCACCGTCTCTTGCGTGGTAGCAGTCGCTGTATCGAGCAGCAGTTGCACATCGCCCACACCTCTGGTCATCTCCAAATAGGTTGCTGCTGGTTCATGATGAGCCAGGATCATCCATCATTTGCTTTTCTGCAGAACTATGTAGCTTATCTCGAAGAAAGAGTTGGATGGATCATCAACCAAGCTGGTAAGCTCGAACCCGTAATGCCTGGTGGTACAAAGTTTAGCCGTTACAAAGAGAAATCCATGGATCTGGTGTTCCATATATTGCCAAAGTGCCAAGAGTTTATCGCGAAGGTGTTGAAGTGTTCACCGGTCGATGCCTGGCCTATCGATAACCTGGTCCAAGCAGCTACGGGAAACATCTTGAAAGAGAGTTTCCAAGTCTACATGACGTATTCTGATGGGATCGCCGCGCTGGTCAGCATGCTCTTCGATCTTTCGAGACCCGCAAGACACTTAGCTTGCGAGATGTTGAGAAAAGCTTCTCAGCAGATTCAAGATCTCCGCGTCTTGTATGAGAAATGTAGAGGATTCGCCGGGATGAAGAGCTTGGATTACCCATCTGTGCAAGCTATTGCCATGGATGATATTCTAGCACTAGAGGAATGCTCAACCTATAATACTCCTCCAGGTTCTGTGTTGAAGAGCAGTGGAGGCAAAAGAGATTTCTCTGTCTCCTTCGACTTAAGAGATCCTATCAGCCGCGAAGACCGAAAACAAGAAAAGCACTGCGACGGTTTTTCATCTACCAGTCTTTTCTCATTTCCAGTGGAGACCAAAATCAGCATGGTTTGGGTTGTTTTTGATGATGAAGATGGTGAAGAATCAGACAACCCAACAGAGAAAGCATATGAATGTTGATCAATGGCATAGATGCTCAGGGAGATTGTCTGTCTAATTCATGTTACATACCATTGTTGTCAATTTACATAATACCAATGAATACACGGGTTTTACGATAATTTAGTTGCATATTTTCAGTCCAGAAATTTTAAAATAGTATATGAAACAAATGCGTTAATACGTCAAGCCTTGTATTGTGATATGCTTACAAATACAGCAACAACAGAAAACAGTTTTGTTTTGTCTGAGTATTGTTTGGACCAGACCAGACGAAATGCAGAATAAGACAATAGATAAAGGAATAAGACAAGTTGATCAAAACATTAAACTCTAAGATGGAGCGTGTCATACTTGCAAATTATGATAGGGCCTGCTTAGAAGCTAGTTTATAGGCCCATTCTGTATTGGATCTTATACAAAGCACTATGCATTTAGGACTTTACTAGATTAACATGAAGTGTCTGGAACATTACAGAATACACACACTCAGAAGTCTTAAACCAGCTTATGTGAAAACAACTAAACTAGAGGACAAACCTAGAACATTCTCAATTTCTCTGTCATGACTTTCTGTCATGACTTTGGTAAAATTAGAAGGCAAACAAGTAAAGCGCAAGAGTGTTCGAGAACCTCTAGCATTCTTCACTTTATATATACATCACAGACTTGTACTCATAGAGAAGAGAAACAAACAACAAGGTCATCACTAGAAGCAATCAAGAGTAAAGAGCATTACCCCTTCTGCAAGAAAATCCAGCTCTAACCAAAGATGAAGCAAATCTCTCTTGCTTTGTTCGGTCTTTTCTTAACAACTCTGTTCCTAGGAAACATCAAAACAACTCAAGGATCATTGCCATCTGCGCTCGATACTCCGAGCAGTCTACTATCTGATCTCTTGCGAGATCGGTTTCCGGATCCTTTCAGAGTCTTGGAGCAAATCCCATTAGGTCTCGAGAGGGACCAAAGCTTGGCTCTGTCTCCAGCGAGAGTGGACTGGAAAGAAACACCAGAACACCATGTGATCAGGCTCGATCTTCCCGGCATGAAGAAAGATGAGGTGAAGATAGAAGTGGAGGAGAATCGAGTTGTGAGAGTAAGCGGCGAGAGGAAAAGAGAGGAAGAGAAAGAGGGAGATCAATGGCATAGAGTGGAGAGATCTCACGGCAAGTTCTGGAGACAATTTAGAATGCCTGACAATGTGGATTTGGACTCTGTTAAGGCCAAGCTTGAGAACGGTGTGCTCACTATTACCATCAACAAGCTTTCAGAAGACAAAGTCAAGGGTCCAAGAGTTGTTGACATTGCGTTTGAAGAGGATCAAACCGGCAAAATCAGTTCTGCTTAGTCACCAAAAACAACTGTGGTCGAATCCAGATTTGAGTTTGATGCCTGTAAAATCTCTGTAATCTGTTTCTAAATGCAATAAATCCTATATAACACTTTATATTGCGTGCTTGTTTATCTGTCACCAGTCCCAATAGAGTTACACTTTCTAAAAGCTTAAAGATGATAACCAAAGAGCAAAGGCTTCCTCTTCTTCTCTCCGTGGACCTGGAAAATTCAAAGAACATTCAAAACAAGAGAGTAAACTAATAGAAATCAGAAAAAGAACATATGATAACAAGTAAGATGGTAGAATTGCAAAGCCTACTTTTCTTAATAAGCAAACATATTTCTTGCTGCCAAAATCACGTTACAGTTCCTCTTCATAAACTACAACAGAAGAGTACATAACATTTCCGTACCAGCTTTTGGGGTATCATCAACAAACTGTAACCTGCGGAGAGATCAATGACTTGAACATTGAAAAAAAAACTTCTAGCTAGCTTCCACAGTTTCTCTGAGGCCATTTCCAGTAGTAAATCAACATTTTTTTGCAGGAAACTCGCTAATAGATAGCAGAGTGCAGCTTTGTCAAGTCATATTAACAATCTTGGACCATCGCAAAAAAGTGTCAGAAAGAAATCAAACTGTCTAGTGTCATATAAATCTCCTCTGTCTTCGGATGCGATTCATCAAGAGAATGGAACTGATGGACCTCGCCATCGATCTCAATCCAACTACATCCTGGTGTTTTATAAGCATTTTGGTGCTTGATCATCTTCCTAGCTCCTCGTGCCGCTTCCCAGTCACCCATCTCTCCGTACAAATTTGCCATCATAGCTACATAACCTCCATTGTTAGGATTCAGAGCAACCAGATTTTTGACAGCAACTTCAGCCAAATCCAGATGACCATATTTCTTACAAGCATTGAGCAACGATCCCCAAATCGCCTCATCTGGTTTCATCTTCATCTCGGCAATAACTTCCAATGCTTCATCAAACCGACCTGCTCTGCCTAGAAGATCTATTAGGCAGCCATAGTGCTCGATCCTTGGCTCGATACCGAATCTGTTAGTCATGAGTTCGAAATAAGCTCGGCCTTTCGATACCAAACCGCCATGAGTACATGCATTGAGAAGACCTATAAAGGTAATGTGATCTGGTTTGATATCATTACTGTTCAACTTCATCATTTCTTCAAACACTGCTATCGCTTCGTCGCTTCTACCATGGAGGGCAAAGCAATTGATCATGGAGTTCCAAGCTGTTAAACTCTTCTTGTTGGTCATCTTAAAAACAGAGCTTGCTTCCTCCAAGTTGCCACATTTTCCATACAAATCGACCAAAGAATTTGAAACAAACACATCAGAAGACAGAGCACGACGGTACGCAAAGGCGTGAATCCCTTTTGCCAGCTGAAGCGTACCGGTTTGAGCACAAGCGGAGAGGACACAAACCAAAGTTACCTCATTAGGACGAACAAGAGGCTCATTGATCATCCTTCTAAACAGAGAAATCGCTTCGACGAAAAGACCGTTCTGTGTACAACCAGCAAGAATCGCGTTCCAGGAGGGAACATCACGCTCAGGCATTTCTTCAAAGAGAGCAACAGCATTGGAGATATCACCAGACTTCGCATACCCAGAAAGCAAAGCAGTCCAAGAGACAACATTTCTCTCAGACATTTCGTCGAACAGTTGTCTGGCAAGAGGGATGTGAGAAACAGAGGAGGCGTAAGAGTGAAGCAGAGCGGTTTGCACGACGACGTAGTGATGAAACCCGGACTTCAACAAGTGTGAATGCACCAAAGGAGTTGATAAAGGTGATGAGAGATGTGGTGTGGATTTGAGAACAAGCGGGTAGATGAAGTGATTCGGACGAGGAAACGAGCGATTAACCATGAGACGGAAGAAGGAGAAAGCAGAGGAAGCATGGAGTGGGAGAGAGGAAGAGTAAGCTGTTAAAACGGCGGCGTAGAGATGCGTATTGGGTAAGGAGAAGCGATCAAAGATAAAGCGAGCGTAAGAGAGATTGGAGAGACGAAGAGTGCAAAAGCGAAGAAGCTTGAAACAGAGGAATGGTGAGTGACTTAGCCCAGCGACGATGAGAAAGGACTGAACTTGCTTCAAATGATTCAAATGGGTCGACTTGGAAATCACGTCGGAGACGAATTGATTCAATTCCGATCCGCCGCCGGCTACTTCCTCCGCCATGAGTGACGGCGCGTGGAGTTAGTTGCAGTCAGAGATTTGGTTTACACGTGTCCCCATGTGCTCTTCCACCAAACGTGATGAGAGAGAGAAAGAGAGAGAGAGAGAGAGAGATGGATAATGTGTGTGCTTCGTCTTTTTTCTCTCCGAGTCTATCGTTTTCTTCACTTTCCGCTTTTATCGTCCTCTCTTCTTCTCCAAATTGACGGATTTAAGGTTTCTCCACCCGATCTCTAATTCTAACCTAACGCTCCTTCATTAATTTCCCAGAATTGCAATTTTTTCACAGATACATAACGTATATATACGACACAAAACATCATCGAAGCTGATGCAGACATATCTCTTTGATCCGGATCTCAAGTCTCTGTTTTCCATATCTGGGTTTTCGTGCTGCTTCTAAATTCTTTATCCTAATCCTCTGTTTGTTTTTGATTTTATACACACACACACATACATAAACATTTCATACATCATATTGTAATCAAATGTCTGGAGTTTGGAGATGGAGGAGTCTCAAATCCTTAGCTTTGCATGCTCGTTCGGTTTCACCTGTTCCGACTCATCTCTATTCTCTGGAATTGGGATCGTCTCCGCATCGCCGTCGTCTGCAGGAACGATTCAAATCGGAGCAAGGCGGTGTTGGTGGCGGCAGCAACGGCGGAGGAGGAGGGGATGATTTTCCGGTCCCGACCACACGCCGGAAGTTAAGAGCTGAGCCTAATTGCCCTCGTTGCTCGAAACAAATGGATCTGATCTTCTCAAATCGTCAATTCCCTTCTTCTAGTCTTCTTCGCCGTCCCGATGATGATTCCGATTCGGCCGCCGGAGACAAAACCAATTTCCAATCTGTCAACTTCTGTCCGACTTGCAAAACCGCTTACGGATTCAACCCTCGCGGCGTCTCTCCTCTTCAAGGCACATTCATCGAGATCGGTCGTGTTCAATCACCAACCACCACCACCAATACTTCCAAATCAGCCATCAGGAAACAACATTCAAAAGACCCAAATGAAGGATTCGGCAGCAACAATCTCAGCTCCAATTACAGAAATAAGCTCAGATCTTCCTTCTGGGACACGCTAAGATCTTATGGCGCTGAGCCACCTGAGGATTGGTCTCCTCCACCACCTCCTTTGAATGCTCCTCCTTCAAACAACATCGCTCCTGCTTCTAACGGAGCCGTCAAAATTGAAACTTCTCCGTTACCCGATGCGGCCAACGACGTAAGTAGCCGATGGGGCGGAGCTGGCCTTGGCAGAGACTTTCCAACTCCGAAAGAGATTTGCAAATGGCTTGACAAGTTCGTCATTGGCCAAAGCCGTGCCAAAAAGGTTCCGTCTTTTACACTTTAACATCGGAATTTAGCGATCATGTCATGCCATTGATTCCTTACTTACGACATAAAGGTCTTGACTTTGATCTTAGGTCCTCTCTGTCGCGGTGTATAACCATTACAAGAGAATATATCATACCTCTATGAAGAAAGGGTTGGTTCTCTCTCATCCTTTGTTTTCTCTAATGGCTTAGTTTTCGTCTCTGTAAGCTGACATTGTGGACCTTGAAAACTAGGTCAGCAGCACAACCAATTGATGATGACGATAATGTAGAATTAGATAAGAGCAATGTCCTCTTGATGGGGCCTACTGGCTCTGGTATTTTGTTTTCTCATCGTCTTGTATTCTTTACTCCCCATTGGCACTCTTTCTGCTGACATTGACACAATTGTTAATTCGATTCTTGAACAATAATAGGGAAGACATTACTCGCAAAGACTTTAGCTCGGCTTGTAAATGTTCCCTTTGTCATTGCTGATGCAACTACACTTACTCAGGTAAGCTTATGATTTTATATATCCATATACGATGATGAATTGATGATTCTCAACACATATTAGCCATAGCTTATGGAATTATGATTTCAATGTCTTTGCAGGCTGGCTATGTTGGTGATGATGTTGAATCAATCCTTCATAAGCTACTAACGGTACCACTTCTGATTCAGCCGTAATTAACATTCCCACTACAGTGTCCATCTTGTTGTGTTTCAGAAGATTCCTCTTTTTGTGACTTGTAGGTGGCAGAGTTCAACGTGCAAGCAGCACAGCAGGGAATAGTCTACATCGATGAAGTTGATAAGATTACGAAGAAGGTCAGTATGCAAAACAATGATAACTCCTGAACTCGATAAGAAAAAGATAGTTTGGCTTTCTGTCATGTTAGCCCTTCACATCCCATCATTTGCTTGCTGGATTCTTACTTGTGCAGGCTGAGAGTTTAAACATTAGCCGGGATGTTTCTGGAGAAGGTGTCCAACAGGCACTTTTGAAATTACTGGAAGGCACTGTAAGTGGATTCCTTTCGTACCATAGTTCACTAGACATGAGGCATTTGCATAGCAGGTTATAGTGTTGTCTTTAGAGTGATCCTCATGGAAAGGTTATTGTTATGACATTTAATGTATGAGACATCACATATAATAACCAACCCATATACGCATCTGCATTTACCTGCTTCTGAGGCTTTTGCGCACGAAGGGAATGGTTCTGGATTCATGCGTTGCTTCTGTATTGATAGTTGGATCTTCTTCTTTTTTTTTGTCCAGATCGTAAATGTTCCAGGGAAAGGAGCAAGGAAGCATCCACGGGGTGACCATATACAGGTTTAGAGCTACAACTTTATCACTGACCAATAACCGTACCGTTTTTCTTTTGCTACGCATATAAAGGTGCTGTTTACTCACATAATTCCGTTGCTGAATGTCATATGAAATGTACAGATAGACACAAAAGATATCCTCTTTATCTGTGGAGGAGCATTTGTTGACCTTGAGAAGACCATTGTAGATAGGTAATTCAATATGCTTCATATTTGTTGCAATACATTGGTGGCTCTGTTTTTGACACTTTGATCATCATCTCTAATGTTTTGCCAGACGACAAGATTCATCAATTGGTTTTGGAGCTCCTGTCCGTGCCAACATGGCTACCGGTGGAGTGACTAGTGGTGCGATAACTTCATCTTTGCTAGAAACGGTAAATACTTCAAAAGAAAGATTCTGTTAACCCTATGTAAACACTTGTCATTCCTTGAAAGAGATCTTAGTTTTTGGAATGGCGGCTGCATTTCAGGTTGAGGGTGCGGATCTGACAGCGTATGGCCTTATACCGGAGTTTGTAGGACGCTTTCCCATATTAGTTAGTTTGTCAGCTCTAACAGAAGACCAGCTCATTCGGGTAATTTAACGTTTTTCATAGCTTGTAATTATATTATGTTGCTGATAGTGGCACTTCTTATGATGCTACTTCATCTCAGCTAGTGAAATCAAAGCGAGATCTTGATTTTTTTACCCTTAAGTAGCTCAAGATGCTACTTCATCTTTACCTTTGTTTTTTTTCCCCTGCAGGTGCTTGTTGAACCAAAAAATGCTCTTGGGAAACAGTACAAGAAACTATTTAGCATGAACGACGTAAGGTCCCTTGAAATATACTTTGCCAAGAGTAAAAAAGTATTCAGCTTTAAGTTTGTTGTCCCTAGCTAAACCTGCAAAATCACAGGTAAATCTGCATTTTACTGAGAAAGCGCTCGGGGTGATTTCAAAGCTAGCGATGGTGAAGAATACAGGTGCGAGGGGACTAAGAGCCTTACTTGAAAGTATTCTTACCGAAGCCATGTTTGAGGTACTTCAGTTACCGCAAAAGTTTGTTAAGCTACTATATAAATCTTGTCTTTCAAACCTGTATTTCATTTGATTCCTCAGATTCCAGATGCTAAGAAGGGAGTCGAAAGAATCGACGCCGTTATTGTAGATGAGGAATCAACAGGGGCAGAAGCTTCTCGTGGATGCACAGCAAAAATACTTAGAGGAGATGGTGCTTTTGAGCGTTACCTCAGTGAGAACAAGTCGACAGATGCTACAGAATCAACGGTATGATCACTGTGAAGATCATTTATTCTCAGCGATAACCTTAGTCTCCAAGTAGTTATGTGTCTTACCAACACAAACGCTACTTGTGCCTGCGCTTTGGCTATGGGGATGATGACTGAAACCTGATGGGTGTTTTGCAGGTTGACGAAAGATTAAGCTCAGCGAGAGCAATGAGCGTGTAAAGAGAAAGGGAGAAGAACGGGTTTATTAACATAAGAAAAAAATTTCTTGATTGTTTGTAAAGAACCAGCATTCATAAAAGTGCAAGAGGATACTTATCCGCTTTTGTACAATAAATTTGTTTAGCTTACAGTTATTTACATAGAAAGAAGAAATAGAAGTGTATCTCTCACTGTGTAAACACAAACATTTGTAACTTTCGCTGTTTCAAATAAAAAGTGTTTTTTTTTTTTTTTAGTTTGTCAGTTCATGTTATTCTCTATTCTCCTCATCACCATGAGTCCATGACATTACCAATGAAGAGATGGAATGAGAAAGAAAGAAAACAAAAACAAAAACTAGATTAATCAGAAAAGTAAACATACATCTCCGTATAAGTTTGGTATGAATTCATTACATTAAACAAACCTCTAAAACCAAAGAACATAACAATGATCTCTTTCTTCTCCTCCCCTTATCACTCCAATGATCGTCGTCTGCGCTTGTTCTCTTCAGAGAAAGATGCTTGAGTTGGTGGTTTTAGTAGTATTGGCCTTGTCGAAACGATATCTACGCACTGGCTTGAATTGTATAGCTTTGCATCGATGCAAAGATTAAGATCCTCAACGTGGTCTACAAAGACTTTAACACTAAGACGATCCAAATCATAGAAATCTCCAAAACCTTGGATTTCAACACGTCGCAGAGTGTCCTTTTCGTGGCTGAAGCATAAAACATAGAACGGTTTATATCTACATGCCAAGACAATCTCACCTGTAGCTATCACTCCAGCGACGTACATATCACGGGTGTCCACATCAAGCAAAGTGTAGACAGATTTCGACCACTTCCCTTTCTTGGCATCCTCTAGAACCCACAGACAGAGCTCAACGGAACGACTTCCACCAGCCAAACGATAACCTAAATCAACCCCACCTAATTTACCCTTATAGTTTATCAGTTTACGAGCAGAGTGATCACTAAACCATTCTGTGTCAATCAGTTTAACTTTCTCAGACAAAGCATACTATCACATAGCGTGATGTTCGTTCGGTTTTACCAGCTATGTAATACAAAACTCCATCGATGCATATCCATGCAAACATTGATGAACAAGGGTGAAAGGAGCATTGGATCTTCCTCCACCTCATTTCTCCGGGTTCCAATGTCAAAATTTTATGACCGTATTCATCAATGAACAAAACCTTGAATATCTTGCTAATCGGATCAAACCCTAAAAGGCTTTTCGACCCGCCCTGGTACCTCATCTTTCTCGTATGGTGTCCTGTGATAGGGATTTTAGGTAAGACAATATATTGTCCTGTGCTAGGTTTACATATCACATGCAACCTATTATCAATATCCCCGTTTGAACGCCACTCGTAACAGATTTTGGGTCCCTCATGAAGGAAACTGATCAAACCAGAGGCATAGCCCCAAGAGCCCCCCCACACGTGTTTAGAGAACTCCATACGAATATGGGCGTCTACTTTAAGAGACGACTGCTTTCCATATAGCTTCTGAGGCTGAGGCGACGAGTAGAAACTCCACTCACTCTTCTCACGGAAGACGAATAAGAGACGTGCACGAGCTGAGGACCTGGTCAAGAACAACTGAAATATGGACCGCAAAGTATGGAACCCCATTGCTTCGACACGCAGCGAAACCTATCGACTGACTTTTGAGGCAATCTGGATAATATCTCCACAATGAGATCAATCGGGATGGAACTCATTGTGTCGTCCTTGTATATTTGCTTATCGGAGAGACTAGAAAGAGATGTTAACTATCTATTACTAATAAAAATTGACCTTATAGGCATTAGAGGATGTCCACCTAAAATTGAAAAAACTTAATTTGATTGGTCCATATCATTATTTTAAATTAATTTATTTTTTATTGTTATTTAGGAAATTTTCTTAATTGTAACGTATTGTTATTATCATTAAAATAATTTTGAAAATAAAAATTATATTACAGAATCATAAGAAAAAGAAAATTTACATTCTACATTTTTTTGCCATATTTATTGTAATAAGAAATTTAACAAAATTGTAATATTTTAATTGTTAATTTTATTTTTGTTCTATGAATCTCTATTAAAAAAATTCATTTTTTTTTTTTTTTTGCTATATTTCAACCAAACCATGTAGAAACATAAATATATGTTGCAGGTTTGTTTCGTGTTATAGAAACCGGGGGATCAAAAATTACTTCAAACAATTTATAGATATTGTAAATGCTATTGTTGTTTGTGATAGAGCAACATGATTATCAAAATGGTTGTGGTTTTGTAAATATATAACACATATAACAATATTGATAATCATGAGTAAGAGTTAATATATAGGTTTTGGTTTTGTAAATATCTAACAATATATAACATATAATATAATTATTGATAATCATGATTAAGAGTAACTATTCTCAGGTTACAGGTAAGAGAAGCTGAATATATCATTCAAACTCATTATCATCTAGCTTTAATTTATTTACAAATATCTTTTTATTTTTTAGATTGGATAGAGTATATATTAGTATTAAATTAAAGAGACTTGTGCTAAACATATTTATAAAATGGATGGATTAAATTTGAATTTTCAACGGAGAATAAGAAATAGAAAAGAGAAAAGAGAAGTTAAAGGAAAAAAAATTATAATGAAACCATGAAAACTTCGGTTGCAAGATATAATCAAAAAAAAGAAAAAAAATAACAAGAAACTAGACAAGCACAAAGAAGAAAAATAGTAGGAAGATGAAACCAAAAAAGAGCAAAAACTGAAAGAAAATGTACTAAGGAGAAGAAAAAAAAAACTGGAAAATAAATTGCATAGACAAAACAGAAAAATAAGAAATATAATAAGAATGAAGGAGAAGAAAAAAAAAAAAAAACACAACTAAAAAGAATGAAGAACTAAGATGAGTGAATATTATATGAAGAAGAAACTAAATAAGAATAAAAATATATAATGAAATAGACAAAACAGAACAAAAAGAAAGTTAAGAAGAAAATAAAACAAGAGAGACCGAAAAATAATAAAATAGAGAAAAATAAAAACATGAGAACAATAAAGATCAAATATTGAAAAACAACGATGTGCTTCGATTAACTTATCAACAAATTAGATTTTATTAGTCTAGAAAACTATTTAAAATGTGTCATCCATTTTTGGTCATTTAAATAATTTTTTTGACAATGGTTTCCGAATTTGAGTATAAGAAATGTAACTCTTTCATAGAACGAAATATTCTTTGGAAAATTATAATTTGATAATTTAAAATTATTAATATATTAAATTAAATTATTAATAAAGACATGCATGTGTTGNTAAAAAAAAAAAAAAAAAAAAAAAAACATGCATGTAGCGCGGGTAAACAACCTTATATGGAAAGACTCCAAGGAGTTACGACCTAGGGCATTTATTCCAGACCGAACCGAGATTTGGATCATCAATCGATTCGATTTTGGTTTAAAGTCATAAACCGATCCGCATCGTTTATTTTGTTGGGTTCAAACCGATACAAAAAAAAAACAGGAACAAGAACAACATATCGATTTGACCTAATAGAAGCATACCATTTTTTTCCGGCACAGAAAAACCAAAACACAAGATGTGTAAACCAGAGAAAGTTTTAAGAAGGAATACTTTGGCTTCTGCCATGAATTAACGAAAGAAAGTTTGATGTTTAAAACTTTCTTGGTGTATAAGTAACTAAAACATCTCTTTCGTAGACCTAATTCTTGATGATATCTTATATATATCTTGTAACCTATGTATCTCATCTTTTGGGACATAATTCACATACCACATTATTTTGCTGCCTGATTGCTTATGGTTAGTTTTGCAATTGACCAAATTTGATTTTTTCCAAGTAGACTCGGAGGAAGACTTTGGGTTTTTCTGCGTTGACCAAAATTTTATAGTAGACTTTACGTGACGCAAGATTTTTTTTGCAAGTTGAGGCAAGTTTGGACAAAGATAGTTTCACACTAGAGGAACTTCTTAAAAGTGTATGCTCTGTAGACTGTGAGTAACCACATCTTCTTGCTTCACTAATGCAAATGTTGACTTGCGGAAGGAACAAAATACAATTGTAAGCCAATTGCGGATAGAAAGATAAACATATATATATATATGATATCATAAATCATATCCACAAACATTACATTGGGAACCAGAAATACAAAATTGATACGATCTTCTCATTTTGATGTGAAATTTTACTCAAATCCTCAGAGAACTCCTTGGATTTCTACTAAACTTGGATCACAAGTTCTCTTCCTAGCTATCGAAGTTTCTTCGCCCCTTGTCACCATAAGTGTTTTAAACTCTTCCTTTTGAGCAGACATTAAATCCAGTTAGCAGAGGGCCCGAGGCCATATATCTCAGCTGTCATTTTTTTTTTTTTTTTGGC
>OVBJ01000142.1:0-14205 GCA_900406535.1 Noccaea bulbosa | reverse complement strand
CGTTTTTTTTTTTTTTTTTTTTTTTTTTTTTGGATAAGAGAAGAGAGAATGCTTTTGCGATTTATTGTACTTGTACACCATGTATCGCATCAAGTTCATATGGGATTTGACTAAAACCTTATATCGAAGAACATGAATACATGTTTGAGTATAACAAAAAAAGAAGGTGAGGTTTATAATTGAAAAACGTAACAAAGAAAGCGAGAGAAAAAAAAAAAAAAAACACATAAGATGCAACCCTATTCGCCATTGGTTAGAAATGCAACCTCATTATTCACTTACTATAATGGAAAAACTTGGCTTGCTTGATGAGGAGCTTGTTGAGCTCATTCAGGAGAAAATCTGCACCTCTCAGGCTCTTGCCGCTCCTTGCGTTAGCTTGAAAACTATACCCTTCCTTGTTCATACCATTTTTCTTCAGTATGTTCCCAAGCATGTCTCCAAACTCATAATCACCAAACTGAAAAACAGAGCACTCTGATTAAACCAATTTGGCTGATGGGAAGACTCTCTAGAATGACATTTAATTAGGCTTTGTTTGGTTTCAATAACTAGAATGACATTGCTTTGATTCTTATAAACGATTTCACCTTTTATATGGTGTAAAGTTAAGTTCCTGTTGCAATGTATAAATAAAGCCTTGGCCTACTTTAGTTGCTCCATGGGTCATTTTCTTTCCTTTGCTGTTTTCAGGATAAGCTTTTTAATTAGTACATGATCAGGTAATAATTAGATTAATTAAGAAACTGGGATAGGAGGTCAAGAGCTATATTCTTATTCTTCTGGTTCTCTCTCTGACGTACGTTTACAAGAAACCCTTTTGGGTGCTGAATAGTTTCTTTCCTCTTTCCTTCTTGGCGGCCAAGAAACCTCTTACCAAAACCATTTCAATTTATTAGCTTTTCTTGATGGTTTTATTGTATGATTGATGAATGGAAACAAAAATGCGAGAGAGGCAAGACAAGGTGATCAAAAAGCTAAAAGATCAGATAACACGAAAAACAGTGGAATAAATCGGTGTCGATGGAGAAACCGAACTTTTGAGATACAAACAGTGTGCTAGATAATCGTGTCACTGTTTGATATTATTGATTGTCTCCGAAAGCCAACAAAATGATATAGAGCTCACAACGAAACTTTTTTTTTTTTTTGGGTGCAACTCACAACGAAACTTGTAAATGAAAAAGTAACAACAAAGCCAAACTGGCTACACTCTATTTTATAAATACAGTAGTACGAAGACAACTTCAGCCAACGGTTCTAATACCAAAAGAGAAAAAAAAACATTTAGCCGATTTGGGGAAACAAAAAGGTTTCCATGACACCTACAAATTAATCATCATCTAAAAGACACAGAGCATCAAATATGTTACTGCTCTCAAACCTACCACGAAGTTGAGGGTTAGATGATGTTGCAGCATATGTTGTCTTCCCGCTATTAAACTCAAGATCTTCTTCATGGTTCACAAAGGAGTAAACTCTATCGTTACCACTGCTTAACGCTTCATGTTTACCTCGGAATCTAACACTTTGGAGAGTGTTCCTTTCGGGATTGAAGAAGAGAACACAAAACGCTCCAAAATCATGAAAACGAGACAACAAAACTATTTCACCATTAGCAGTCACTCCAACTACGGAGACATTATGGTCACCCAAGAAATAATTATCCCGCAAAGTGAAGTCATGATCCGACCATTCCTGTTTCTCGATATCATTTAGAACCCACATACTCAAATCAAGGGTACCCCTTTCAACACTAGGGTAATCCCACCTCCTGTACTTGACGAATATCACACCTAATTTACCCTTATAGTTTACCAATATAGTATTCCAACTAAAAAATTCTTTTCCGTCAACAAACTTGAATTTCTCTGACCGAACATCAAAGCAAACTATCATATAACGCATTCTATCAGTTCGTAGAGCTACGTAATACAAAACGCCATTGATACATATCCCTTTGCCTCCAGAGATATGAGTCAATAATGAGCATTTGATCTCCCTCCAACTCATTTTTCCAGTTCCTAATGTCAGAATTCTATGACCATGATCACGACTAGATGGATAAGCCATGAACAATACCTTGAATTGCTTGTCGATCGGATCAAACCCTAAATAGCTTCTCGAGTGCATGTCTGTTCTCAAAGAAGGCAAGTCCAGTTTAGGCAAATCCGCACACAGTCCTGTGCTAGGGTTACATAACACATTCACTCTACCTTCGCCCTTCTTTGAGTCCCACATATTAGGGAAATACATCAAACCAGAGGCATAACCCCACATGTCTGGAGACATTTTCCCTGGGAGCTTCATATGAAAATCGGCTGCTACTTCAAGAGATGGCTTCTCATATGGAATCTGATGCTGTGGCGACGAGAAGAATAGAAACTCATCACCTTCTCCAAATCCACCGAGGGCGAATAAGAGACGTGGACGAGCCGGGGACCTGGTCAAAAACAGCTCCGTGAAATCATGACGTTGAAGCATGGAATCCCATTGCTTCGACACGCAATGACACCTTGCGATTGACTTCGCAGACAATCTCGAGAATATATCGAAACAGAGATCATTTGGGACGGAATTCATTGTCGTCGTTGTACATTTGCTGATCGGAGACACCCACCAGAGAGAGATGTTAAAACTTTATATGGAAAAAGAGTTACGACCTAGGGCTTTTATTCCGAACCGAACCGAGGTTTGGGTATTTCGGTTCGATTTTTGTTTAACCGATCAGCAGTCTTTGTTTTATATGTCGGGTTCTCGGTTTCTTTTTTCCAGGTTCAAACCGATTAGTTTGACCTAATACAAAACCATGTCATTTATCCGGCACAGAAGAAAATTAAACAGAATGGAGCCAAAACCAAAGAAATTTTTATGTAGCCAAAACTAATAGAACAGTGAAGCGCAATCTCAAAATGATTTTGAGTTTAAGCAATTGATCAGATGGCCGTTTAAGGCTTAAGCACATTGTTACGTACAAGTATGATGTCAGTGGTACCAATTATATACATAATACTGTTAGAGTTGAGATTACGGATCTCTTCTATTGATAACTGAAAGCAAACTACAATCACAATCTCATGGCCGTGATCTCATAGTGATCACGAACAAGCTCATAGAGCTATGTTCACAACAATCAAAATATGCATAAGCCTACACTGAGAAGAGACTCGATTACTTATACTATTTGACTATTACTTTCTCTTCACAGTTATCCACGTCTGCCTCCAAGTCAACTTCTTGACTAAGCTTATCAAATATACATTTGTGAAGAGAAAGCATTTGTCATTTCGTTTCATATACACGCATGCATCGCATGCATCAACTTCATATGGGATTTCGTTTGACTAAAAAACCTAATATCAAAGAATGTAAATGATCAATGAGAAAACATGTTCAGATTTTGATTTCTGTTACATTTTGTAGTAAATTATATCTGCAACCTTTCTCCCCATTCAGCTTGACCGTATCATGCATAAGACAAAATAACCACGTCCTCTTTCCATTAGGTAGAATTTTAAAACGCAACCTCATCATTCACTCACCTTAATCAAAAACCTTGGCTTGCTTGATGAGGTCCTTAATCAAAAACCATTCTTCTTAAGTACTGTATATATGTTCACAAGCACGTCTCCAAACTCATTATCACTAAAATAAAAGCAGAGCACTCTGTTCCAACCAATTTAGCTGATGCAGTAAACACGGTCTAAAACTCCCTCTAATACATGCCACGATTAGACTTAAGCCCATGGATCTCAATCGTTTCTTTACCTTATCACTCTTTGGATCAAAACACAATATTCTTCAATTGGTATATGATAATTTGACATGTTCTTCTTGTGTGATGATTAGGAAAGTTTTTTTTTTTTTGACATAATTTAGATTAGCATCATTAACTAGATCCGAAATATCGGAATGTTTTGAGTTTAGTCAGTTGATTTAATAGCTCATGTTTAAGGATCAAGTACATTGTTACGTTACGTGCAAGTATGATGATAATGGTACTAATCAATGGCAATCATATATACAAAATCCCATTCAGCCATCTTTTCAAAATGAGACTCCTTTTTGCGTCTGCTCTGATGAATCGAGCCATAAGCAGACTAAAGTTTCCAGATTTATCCGATTCAGCGACCTGATTTTGAATTTGTTGAGCCAAATCCATTCATGTTGAGACCTGGATTCGTCTTGCATCAATTGGGACCCCAACAGCTCAAGTACATGACCGTCCGTAGCGATTCCTCCGCCTGCTTCACCTTACCGGAGGTAACGGCGGACGATGAAGAGGAAGAGAGCCTCATGGTCTGAGAAATGGGTCTGACGTTATTCCGGAGATGCTGATTCATCGAACGGAGGACGTAATTCCACCGGCAAACGCCTAACTGGTCTTTCAATGCCTCCACGACTCCGATGCTCGCCGCCACCGTCCATGCCTTGCTCGTAGAACTCATCTCAAATTGGCTTTGTTCGATTGTTGTTTTTAGCTTTGAAATTTGTGAATTTTCCGATGAAAGATTATGTGGATCGACGGGTTTATTATATAACAACAGAAACAGACAAAACTGCCGCTAACGTGCAAAAAAAACCAGATGCTTAACGCTGCTGGTTTTCTCGGATTCTGCCGGTTTACGTGCTAATAGCCACAGGAAATGACTTCTTTGCCCAGACCAGACTACTCATTAATCGTTAAGGACAAATTGGATTAGGGACAACAATGGGTTTTCGCACATCTTGGGTCGGCCACGGTTTCAGACTTTCAGTTTTACTGCGCAACTGGTTTTGTTACTTACTTGTAAGTCGATTTGGAAGTTGGACCACGAGTTCCACCCACCTTCTACTGCTTTCTCTTTACAAAGGAAATTGAAAACTTAACGCCGAAAGACGGAGAAAATTACACTCATAGTCACTTATTCATTTTGATTTTACAATAAGAGTCACTTATTGAAAATGAGTCACTTTGGGCATTTGAAAACACAATTATCTCCTCTCCTCTTTCTCTCATTCTTCTTCTCCACGAAATTTTTCTTCATCTTATCAATTTTTCTCTTTTCTCTTTTCTCTTACAAAAAAACCACAATTTTTAAACTATAAAAATTATATCTTCTCACCAAGTTCCAAGTTTCCTACCAATATCCAACTAAATTTGATTATTTCAATTAAATAATCGATTTAATTAATACTCCAAATTTGATTATTACTCAAAACCTGAAATTGGGTTTTAGATTTGATAACTCAACTCTTTTTCTCATAGTAATTATTTGTCTTTTCCTTCATGCATTCCAGAATAACCCATGTTCCATTTATTCACGAGGTGACATTTTCGAATCTGGGTTTTCTATATATTAGTGTGTTTGTGGACAAATGTTTATGGACAAAATTCTCATGGATAATTCCATATGGATATCAATCAATTGAAAACGTTTTTATGAGTTATCAAATTGGTCAGATTCTCTTTTGTACGCTTTTGTATGGATAGTTTTCCAAAATAATTTTTGAACTCATATCAAATGTACACTAATACAAACCGTCCAACTCACAAACTGTCCAACTCACAACCATCCAACATAAAAATAGCGTCCACCAACGGTTATCCAGCTGTTTAATTGTAAAAAACGCATTGGAAGAAGTAAAACTCGCGGTTCCAGATCTATGAGCCTTCTCAAACAGAGATCCAACCCCCGTAAAACCAAATCATAAACTAATTCCTAGAAAATTTTATTTTTTCTTTTTTTACCATAAACTCATTAAGGGTAAAATAGAAAATTCTCCTCACTACAATCCAAAAAAGACCACCTAAATCAGAAAGAATCACTTTCTGTAAACCAAACTCTAAAAGTGATCCTGAGTGTAAATCACTCCCGAAAGATGTAATTAAGCTGCTGGAGTATAATAACATAATTTAAATTGAAGAAAATAATACTCCTCTTGAATCTTGAGAAGAATCCAAAACAATAAACAAGATACAGCTCTGACAGAAAATATATGGAGTAGTGGAGGAGATGAGATTCAAATCTACGTTCTTACTCAGAAAATAAACTCACAGAGAAAAGATTGATTCATGTTTATTACTACTAAGGTTTTAATTTGTATGTTCAACAAGTTCGTTAAGGCCACTGACCGAAGAGTGAAGATGTATTTCAAATAAAAGCAATACATCAATTACTGATTTATCTCGATCGACAGGTTTTTTTTTTTTCAGCAAGATCAAAAAATTTATTTATTCATCCAAATTTTTTTGTACAATTATCAATTTGCCTCTACAATTCGAAATCCAACATTAAATTGCATCCCAAAACATTTTCCTCTATCGCTTCATGGAGGAGAATCAGTCGGATTCAAAAAACTCGATCCGTGTTCAACACTCAACAGTTAGGACCCCAACAGCTCAAGTACATAACCGTCCTGAGAGACTCTTCAGCTTGCTTCGCCTTCTCAACGGTGGACGACGAAGAGAACCTGTTCGCCTGATGAGAAGCAGATCTCACATTGTTCCTTAAACCTTGATTCACCGATCGGATCATATAATTCCAACGGCACATCCCTAATTGGTCTTTCGACGCTTCCACTGCTCCGATGCTTGCTGCTACTAACCATGCTTTGCTCGTTGAGCTCATCTTTCTCTCTCTCTCTCCTTTTTTTATTGGAATATTTAGAGAATCTCTTGCTTTGTTTCGTGATTTCTTTGGTTATCTGTAAATTGAGAACTATTATTGCGTTTGTGTAATCTTTTGCCGACGAAGAAGATGAGATTCGACGAGGTCTGTTATATACAAAGGAGAAGAAGACAAAAGTGCAAAACCAGATGCTCTCTCTGCTGGTTTTCCCAAGTTTTATGTGAGGTGAATTAATTTTGTAATGACCGTTGTGTCCTCTCGCGAACAAACCGGATAAGTGGCAATTTTGTCTTTTCGTAGATCCTGGATTACTGCAAGTGCCTTCTTCATGGGAGCACCTGGTTTCGCTGATCATATGGGCCTCGTCGTGATTCCCTCGCCTTTTTTTTTGCATCATAGACCATTTCATATGTGATGAATACTTTGACCATCGGTTACTTCGTAGGCTTGCATCTCAAGATACACCATAATTTATTTTTCTTTGTTTTCTAATCATTTTCTTTCACTGATTTTCTAATCGAATGGCAAACGTCTCCTTGCATGCACTTCTACTTTGATCCGATGCAGCCAAATGTTGTTTCATTCTATCGATTTCACTTCCTACATGTACTTGTTTATCACAGAAATTACAAGCTACAACAACATATTACACTTCTACTTCAAATCCTTTGCAAACATCTTCGTTAATAAAGAAAGACAAATATTTTGTGAGAGTGTATTAAAAGGAAAAAACTCTAGATGCCTTGTCCTTCATATGACTTCCATCTTTCTATCACTACTTTAAACTCATCATCTCTTCTCCGTACCTCCACATTCAAAAACAACAAGTTATTCAAATCAGTACCTTTTACTTATAATGTATACCCTCAAATATAAGATATCGTGTACCTCAACCATAGGGTTCCTTCCACGGAGCAACATATCAACACTCTTCTCAGTCTGCACAAGCGTAAGCAAAGAAGGTGTCGAATATCAAGAACATAGTGTGACTGCAGAGTCAAGAACAGAGTTATGAAATCAGTAGTACTAGGAAGGCAAATACCTGATGAGCAATCCAATAATCTCTCTCTCTCATCTCGATCAAGAAATAAAACGTCGGAGGAGCTTTCCTCTCGAGAATGCTCTTCTGGCTCCTTCTCGCCCTCGCTTCTTCATCTCCGAGAGTCACAGTCTCAATCCCCCCAATCTACAAACCAAAACAATGAGCAAGACGAAAGAACATTAAACAGACAACATAACCACATTCCAGACAAAGTAAATTGACTTTACCAAGTCTGAAAGAGTAGGATTCTTAATAATGTTCTGTAGCTCCTCTCCATGAGCAGTGCCAATCAGCATCACTCCCCTTTCCGCAATCGTACGGCAGGCAAGCGCTTCGGCTTCTGTGCCGATCTCATCAACGATGATCACTTGAGGCATATGGTTCTCTACTGCCTCAATCATCACTTTATGCTGCAGAGATGGCTTCGGTACTTGCATTCTACGCGCACCTCCAATAGCTGAGTGTGGAATATCACCGTCTCCTCCAATCTCGTTGCTTGTATCAATTATCACCTAAACACACATTGCTCATTTTAAAAAGGCAGAGCCTTCAGGGCTAAGAAAGCATTGGAATGGTTAAGTGTCAAGAGCCAGGACCCACCACTCTTTTCTGGAATTCATCAGATAAGACACGAGCCATCTCTCGCAAAACAGTGGTCTTGCCAACACCGGGCCTATGAAGACGAACAAATCATCATCATTCAAACATGTGAAAGTTGGGGAGCGTAGAGTAGTAGTGTGTGTAAGAGAAGCAAGAAGAAGAGTACCGTCCAACGAACAAGATGCTTTTGCCATAGTGAAGAAGATCATAGAGCATGTCAATGTGACCACTCACAGCTCTCCCAACACGACAAGTCAGACCGACGACGAAGCCTTTTCGATTGCGAATTGCCGATATCCTGTGCAATGTACCTTCAATTCCAGCTCTGTTATCAGCTCCAAACTCACCTACCAGCTCTTGAGCATCCTCTAGCTCTTCCATGGATACCTAAGCTAGTGTTTTCATGGATACAAGAATCCAGATTTAAAGAGAGACACACACACAACATATGAAGAAGAAGGACACAGAACAGAGAATTTTTAGTTTTACCTCGACGTTCCTAAGATATTGGCCTCCAGGTTCTCCGAGATAACGTGCTTCAGGTGGTCTCCCCAAGTCCATAATCACCTAATCGAGTATATTCAAAATCATCATTTCTAGGTTTTTGGAATTGTGACATTGACAAGAGGAAGTGAAGAAGCGTAACAAAAAAAACCTCTACGAGCTGGTTTCTTCGGGAATCGTTCAGGAGACGGTGACGCAGATCTCGGGGGAGAATCTACAAAGACCCAAAAGGGTTTAAGCACATATTTTTAAAATTGAAGTTGTGGGAACAGAGAGGTGATATACAGTGACTTAGACCTCGAGAAATGCGCCGAGATTGTCGTCGACGATCATAGACGAGGACTCCGGAAGAGCGAGGGAGGCTACGGTGGAGGAAACCGGACGACGCCGGCGAATTGGGAAAAGAAAGCGACAAGCTTCGCCGTGTTGGTATGACAAACAGCTTCGTGAGAAACCCAACGGAATGCACACTCCAGCCATCTTTTTTGCTGTCTCACCGACCGGATAAGGAAGATCTTACAGACAACAAAGACGCACCCAAAAAGAAAAACCATTATCGAAGTCTGGGCCTTTGGGCTTTCCAGAGTTTTTAATTTTATTAATCAAACTGGGCTTTTACGAAAATAAAGCTCATTCTAATCATCTGATCGTAATTTTTGGTCTGTTCTTGGATAGGCTGCTGGGACTTTTACCCAAACGAAAAACCCAAACCCACTTTTACCCAATCCGAAAAACCCAAACTGAAAAATCCAAACAGATTTTATATCTTTAAACCTGACCCAAAAAAAAATTCGAAAAACTTAAAAAAAAAATACCAAAAAAACCCAAACCAAAATTTAAACTATATATCTAAACCAAAAAACCACCCCGAAACCCGAAGTCTGCGGCCGGTCTTGGACATAAAAATAAAAAAATTACTCTATCATAGTATCATATACATGAAAATTTCACGATTTCTTTATAAATAAATAATAAAAAAAAATCCGATTGTTTTTGAAATATATGTGTGCCTATTAAATCATTTGTATTGTTTTCTATTAGACTTCCTTGAAATTGCAATGATCATTAGTATATAATCTTTTCTTCTATTCACTTTAAACTTCTACAAGTAAAAGATGTTCTGTAGCTAAAGCATAAAGGAATGGACTGAGACATATATATCCTTTTGAATTCTTAACGTAACAGAGCAAAACATCAACTAGTTGAAACTTGAAACGTACAATTCTTATTAACTTCATCAGTGAAGCAATTTGCTTCCAGTCACATAATCAAATTACAAACATACAAGCATAAAGATTTATATAATAATATAACATACGTAATTGGCATCTCTTTAGAATAACCCGAGAAATCCACTTTCACCGCGCAAAGAAAGCAGATTCGAAGGTGGCTGGACCGAGGATGAATTGTTGTTACCTTCATCTTCAAACCTCATAGCTCTAGACGAATCTTCATGATTGCCCACGTGACAAGTCACCATTCCCCACTCACCTACTGTTTTGCACGTGCCAACCTCAAGCCCTGATGGCTCACAAGCTTGCTGGTATTGAATCACCTCACTCTCGCTTTCCCTTGGAAGAAGGGCCAGGGAGTAGTCATGATAGCCAGTTGAATTAGGCTTGATGTGATTGTGATGAGAGGAAGTCAATCTAGCTTGAGATTGAAACATTGGCGGTTGGTATTGATGAAGACCAATCTCTCCAGGCTTGTTAAGCTCAAAGGTTGTGATTCCGTGGTAAGGACTTTCTCTGCGGATGAAGCTACGAGCTTCAAGCCTATTGTTGTTTATGCTTGAGCCAACTTCATTCCCTACTTTGAATAGATTTTTCTTCTTGAACACTCTACAAACAACCCATCCATCTTCCTGCATATGTATATTGAGCACATTCAATACAAGCTAGATGGACTGACTTTCATAAATTTCTACTACACTCGTTTCATTATAAATTTACTCACATATTAAAAAAGAAAAAAATTGTTTAAGTTTCTATTATACTTTTCATTAATATATATGAGTTTATTACTCCAATTAATAAGCTCCAAGAATATGTATGAAACTAAAGTTTTTTCAAAACAATTTACATTGAAAATACGAATCACTCCCTCTATTCCACTTTAAGTAATGTTCAAGTATTTTTTTCATACATATTAAAATAATATAAATACACTATTTTCTCTATATAGAAAAACATCATTTATTGTTTATAAATACTAACGGTAAAAAAGAAGTAAATTTAACATTAAAAATGTAAAACATCACTTAAAATTAAACAAATTTATTTTCTTAAACATCACTTGTAAATTTATAATGAAACACAGAGAAGACATTTTTTGTGAAATGGAGAGGTACGTAGCTGTCTAAATAGAGCCATACAACTACAAGAGTTGTTATGAAATGAAGGTAGTACGAAATAAGAGATACGTACACTAGGTTCATCGTCAGTGTCTTCAATACGGTACTCGTGCATGATCCAATGGGTCTTTTCGCCATGAGGAGCTCTTCCTTTGTAGAAGACAAGAGTCTTCCTCATGCCTATCTTCTTGTAACAGTTTCTTATGCATTTGTCACGTCCGGTCGCCTTCCAGAAACCTGAGTGAGTCGCACGGTTCGTCCTTGAACCTGTCGGGTATTTCCTATCCTTGTGGCTGAAGAAATACCACTCGTTTTGCGGCGTTGATCCTATTCTGCATCTATCTGCAAAAAAAGAAAAACAAAAAAACAAAAAAAGCAACGCTTAATTATAATAACTAATAAGAAAACCGGATCATAGATTCTTAATAGTATGTTTATTGATTAAAGAACGTACCTTGTAAATCCCACGGCTCAATCTTGTTCAAATCAACCTCCTTGACGACTTCCATCTCGAACTTTTCATAAGAAATCTTCTTCTTTAAGTAGTAATGAAGAAGCTCTTCGTCTGTTGGGTGAAACCGAAAACCGGGCGGTACACCTCCGTTTGACGAACTCATTTTCCGGTTTATGATGATCAGTGTTGGTTTGATTACAAAGTTAGATAATAGCTTTGTAATTACAATGATCTGCCTTTTTTCTTAAGCACTCTTCTTGTTCTTGGAGTATATATATATATATATATAGACTTATTAAGCCAGAGAGAGATACACAGACACGTAATTGTCAACTAAAGATTACTGTTAATAATTAAAGAGGTTATTAGTACGATGACGAGGAAGTTGACGGCCGGTGACAACGCCGCCGGAGATGCTCAAAAAGCTATCGTGAAAAGCAAGACTCGCCGCTAGAAAGCATTTAAAGCCGTATCTACGCGCCTTGTGTTACAGCGTGTGTGATACACTCGAGTGAATACGATTGATCTCCGTGGCCTAGTGCCTGCCTATACAACGAACGATCCGTGTTAATAACGATCCCGATAAATTTGGAAATATATTATCATTATCATTATGTTGAACTTGATTTTTCCGTAAGCAAGGGTTTTGTCAAAGGAAAAAAAAAAAAGTTCCATATGGGATACTACAATTCCGATTATACGGTCCAAATTTTTGTTCATATGTATATATCTAACTAAGATGACTACTACTAGTAAATGCAATGCAGTGGGAAATGGCCAATGGGCCAATTGTAAATTTGACCTTGCGATATTTTTCTACTTTATACTATGGTTTTGTGTAACTTTCAAGCATTCTTAATTCCTTGATTCATTGACCTAAGCAACCAATATATAAATGATTTTTTTGCTTGTTGGTCAATAAATGGATTTAGCAACTCAATGAAAAAGGGTTGCGACGGTGTCGCAGAATCATATTCATAAGTAGGTGTTTAGAGAGAAACTGTAGTAACAACTTGTTAGGAATAAAATAAGAAATCAAACCCCTTCCCGAAGAAATGGAGAAAGTTATTTGTAGAAGCATTTCGGGTCATATTCATTTTGCTTGTATGAAATACAATATATTAAACTAGTACTTTTCATATATTTTGTTTTTGTCTTTCTAGCCAGTTGTTGACCAACAAAGCTATCCCAATGGTTTTTTTTTTAGGGTATTGTAGTGCATGCCCTAGTACATCTTCGGTTCAAAAAGAATCAAACTAAGAGCATCTCCAGCGGTGTATGTAAAGGGTTTTTAAAAGGGTTTTTGAGTATTAAACAGAAAAAATAAATCTAAAATGCAGAATTAGTTTTGAGACGTATCGCAATAAAGAGACTTAAAGACACTGTTTACATACCCTAATGTGTCAACATGACAACATCTGATTGGTTGAGGTATAAAACAAAATGGCATATATTTTTCATTTTTCTTCTTTCTCTCCCGTGTGACCGTGTCTCTCTCTCTCTCTCATACCAACTCTCCGATTGACTTCTCCGACCAACCAGAGAGACATCGACTTTCAAAGAGCAAAGATGTCGGCGACGCTTACAGGATCGTGAACTGCTTTGGGGTTTTTGTGTTCCTCAAAGATCTCGAAGAGAGTTTCTACTTCGCCGTCTAACCGTTGCTGTGTTAAGATGTCTGTTTCCGTTGATGAGAAGAAGAAAAGTTTCACTCTTCAGAAATCCGAGGAAGCTTTCAGTGCCACCAAGGTTAGCCATATGTAACTGATCTCACACAATCAATATCCTTGTGTTCTGATGACTTAAATTTCGATTGACTTTGATTTCCGTCCCTTTGATTCTGGTGGTCTTGTTGTGTTTTACTTTCTCATTGAAATTGGGATGAAATTTCGAAGAAGATTGTGTAATTTCTCTGATTTTGAACATGTCAATTGGAACTTTGTCAATTATCAATGCCTCTGTTTCATGTTAGTGACTTTGGCTTTGACTTAGCTTTCTAATACATTGTTTTGTGCATAAAAATGTGACTCATTGTTACCTTTTTAATTATGACTCCGTTGGTAGATAACCAGTTTTGATAGATTCTTGTTAGTTTTATAATGTGATCAATAGGTTTGAAATTCAACTAGTGGAAGTGAAACTTGGTTCATGAGATATATAAAGCACTAGACTTGGCCTTCTATGCTCATTTTCTTTTGCGATTTTTACTTATGTTAGTGCGGTGATTGACTTGGAATGATCCTGTGTAGCTAACAGAAGGAATCAAACCATTCACAATGCCACTCCTGAAGCAGCACTTCATTTGAGGTTTGAAAGACTGCTGGCTGCATATCTCCTGTCCAGGAACACTATATGTTTGAAGATGTTGGGGAGAAACAAGAAAAACAGTAGGATCATGTTGCTAAAAGATGAAAAGGAGTCGCTCCTCCCAGGGACAACTGAGAAAGATTTGACAGAGCTGGAAGCTAAAGAGCGACTTATTAGGGAAGAGTTTAAAGATGTTATTTTAAGCAATATTATTTCACAAGTGAAGCAGTGTTACAACAAGCAATGTTATTTCAAAAGTGAAACAGCTAGCTACAGAAAGCTCAAAAAAAAAAAAAAAAAAATGCAAATTCATTTTTTTTTTTAAAAACTCTAT